>UELU01138676.1:0-126562 GCA_900490025.1 Megastigmus dorsalis
CCCCTCCTCCCCCGCCCCCTGCCCACGCATATCCACTCTCGGGATAACACGTGGAAACACAGGGAATCACGTTTCATAAGTGCCAAATTTATCCGATGCGCGGCTACGCGCCTAATTTCTGTAATCGGATTTTGGGGCCAGCGAAAACTCGTGCCACCGATATATGTATATATAGAAGTGTGTTTGGGGTTATACGGACGATTATTGTCGTTGATAGGCTAATTATTAATGCAATTGGTATATATACGATGATTTACTGTACTTTTACTCGAGCTCATTAAAGCTACCTATCGCGCTCTGAGTGGAAAATTGTCAAAGATTTTCAATCCCCGTTACTTTGGTGCGTAATAACGTGTTTTTGTGACGTTCGGATTCTTTGTGGATACGTTTGAATAATTAGAGGTAACGGATCCTTTGACGCTTGATTTTTTTTTACTTTAATTAACGAAGGTTTTAATAATTTTAATAAATTCAGAATTATTAAACGGGGATATGGTTGGTGAATGTGGAGATGATTAAAAAGTATCCATTGGCAAAAATCAATAATTTATTTTTAAATAGGTAGAATGAAATATTATTCCGACGTGAATAATCTACTTTTAAAGAGTGCTAATTATACAAATAGTACAAAAATTATTAAATTTAATATTTGACAATGTAATAACAGTTTTTTATTAAATTTATTTATATAATACTTGAAAAAATTTCGCCAAATATTTAAAAATGGTGACCAAAGTTATTGGATCGATAAACCTTTTTCAATAGCTTTAATTTTCTCAGCATTAAGGGAATTCGATTGTGCAATCATAAAAATAATTAAAAATAAATGTCCGGAGAATCGTATGTGATAGTTTGCAATGGCTTTTCTTCCAGCCGCCGTCTGATCTCAGTTGGGCGAAGCGGAAGGTAACGATGAAATGAACTTTAAATTACAAATATGTATAATTTATATCTTATTAACTGTGCTGATGCAGAGTGTTTCTGTTGTGGTCTTTATATTAATTTCGTGCTATGTGCAGATAAACACTTTTTTTTCGTTACTGAAAATTGTCTTTCTTTCATGCACATTTATTGTGCGAACTTTTATATGTGTATACATATGTACAGAATCAACACTTACATTGCGAGCTTATTTTTAATTTCATCTATCGATTTTTCTTTTAACAACTAATTTATGAACAAAAATATTTTTTTATCATAATCCACACGATGTTAATTATATATTTTATTTAGCTTATGTAGAAACGCTTCTAGATACTTTCTAATCTATTTTTGTTTTGCAAGCAGATGTCATCTAAATATTTTCAGTGTGATACAGAAGCGAAACAAAGCTTGCATTGCGAGATGATCGCAAATCCACTAATTTTTAATAGATGGCCTCTACTCGATCTTTGTTTAAAAATTTTAATTTAAGTTAACGACTTGTAACTATTTTTTTTTTACTTTTAACTTAACCAACATAGAAATTGCGCATAGTGTAATGCATTATTTTTAATCCTTTTTTCTAGTGGTGGGACGAGGTCATGGACATATTTGATGGGGTAGGCAAAATTTTATTCTAAAAAGAACATGCTGTAGTTTAAGAGGAAAAATCGTTTGTGGGCAAACGATCTCGCACGTTTACTTTTTCTTCGCAGTTACCGTTCTTCTACTAACTGTTTTATGATTTTATTTATACTAACCAATAATTACGTTTTCTCTCACTTTCTAAATCTAACATGAGAAAACTGCGAAGAACAGTAAAACACTGATCTTTAAAATTATTATTGTCGATCGGAAATATCCATAGATTACAGCAAAATAATCGGTGAATTTTGTTGAAGATAATTCTTTTGTCTGCAGAAAAAAAATTGATTATAATTTAACATTGAATCGATCGACATTTAATTTTGAGCTGAAGTGGGGATTATAGTGTACAGTAATTACATTTGCAATTTGCTTTGAATACTGACACCTTTCACGTAATTGAAGTGCAATACGAGTGAAAACGTCTCGCCTGCCTACTCACATTATTTCTCCCTCTCACCAGTAATGTAACACGTAAATTGTCAATGCGTTTCTTCGTCTTAATGCCCAATACAAAAGTAAAGGGATCGCAAACAGAATTTTCTGTACAAGCGTAATGACTTCTATGCAAACATTCTCTTTGTATTGAATGCGTTGAAAAATGTGTAATTCCATTTGCAAATGTTTAATTACGTCTCTCGATAAGATTAATGGTGCTTTGGGTCGGCGTTCAAATTAACCGGATTCAATTACATTTGTTCTCTTGTAATTTAACTGTAACAGCTGCTCGAAAAGTTCGAGTCTTTAATGAATAATTAAATCTTTTCGTTTCAAGTAAAAACGTACATCAGTACCATTTTGTTAATTATTTGAAAATCTTTATGTAGTGAACACTTCTTAGATTTCAGAATATATTGATTACGAATGATTTTGTACCACGTTTATTTGATTCGCCGATTAAGAAAGCTAATGACTATGAAAGAATTTTTGAATTTTTCAAGAAACTCGTTGCAGATTAGTAATAATTAAAAAAAAAATATCCATCAGAATACATAAGAAATCGTTAAAAAAATTCATACCTTCTTTGATGATAAGATTTGTCAATATTACATAACAGTTTCATTGCACGTTTCAAGAATTCTTCAAATCCCTCCCCAAGCAATAAGTATAAGAGATATTGAAAAATAACAACTATAATAAACTCTGTGTCCTTGGGTGTGTCTCTCTGTGTCTTGTTCAAACGCACACCGTGTGTCCACGTCTTTCTCTCTGACGTCTGTCCCGGCATCTCCTGGTCCTCCCTCGCTCTCGATACAAAAACAAACGCAAACAAACGCACAAACCTGGCACGGCCCCGATCGAAAAGTGGCTGGACGAGAACGGACGCCTACAGAGCCGCGGACTCAGCAGCGAGGGCCTCAACAGCGCTCAACCAGCGCTGCTCCAACGTTCGTCCAGCGCTCGACCAACGTTGCAGTCGGGCTTCAGCCACCGTCAGGGCGACGCTCGACTCTCGCACAGTGTAAGCAGGCCCACGACGACGTCGACGACGACGACGACGACGACGACGACGACTAGCTCGCGATCGCTGCGCGGACCCTCGCCTCTAGGCCGCCTCTACTCCAATAGCAGCGGCGGCGGCAGCAGCTCCGGTCGACGCAGCTCGAGGTCCCAGACGAACGGCAAGATTCGCCGCGACCTCGAGCTCAACGACGAGCAGCAGCGGCTCCGTCAGTCCCGACTCCTCGAGAGCCTCTTCGAGCTGACCGCCGCTACCGGGGGAGGAGCTGGGGGAGTCGGGGTTGGGGGGAGTTTGAGGCCGCGCAGCGGATCGACGGGCGAGCGATTGATCAAGCCGCTCGGCGGCAGACTGGAGGAGGACGACGACTGGGCCTACGTACTCGGCCCGGTCGACGGCCTCGCCGCGGGGCTGCAGCGCAACCGAGCACCGACTACCGCGCACTCCCAGAGATGCGCACCCCAACAGCACCAGCCGGTGCAGCTCCAGTTGCAGCAACAGCAGCAGCAGCAGCAGCAGCAGCACGTGATCGGCGGCGCGAACCCCTGCAGCAGGCAGCCGGTGCAGGCCGGTGTGCTGCAGCCGCCCATAAGCTGTCTAGCGATCACCCAGCCGACCCTGTCTTCTTCTGCTTCCTCCTCATCCTCGGTCACCAACTCGTCTTCTAACGGCACGACCACATCCACCAATCATGTCGCGGTAGCGCCCTCTTCTTCTTCTTCACTTCTGGTTAGACCGCTGTGCTACCCCGTGGCGGCTGCACTCAACTATTTCACGCTGCGCACCAAACCAACCAACTCCACTATTATATTCTTGCTATCTTTTTTATTATTATTATTATTGTTATTATATATATATCTATATTCTGCATATTCGAGAACTCGTTGTTATTGCTATGGACGGATAATGTGCGATGCGTTTGCCGATCTTCCCCTAATTCTATTCTATGTGCCTTTGGCTATGTTATGCGAACTATATGTCTATCTTTTATCTTCTCATTTTTTGTTCTTGACTGTGCACGAAAATGTGGAACGACCGTTCCTCTGCTCTCGCCTTGTGTCTCTTTTATTTTATTTCCACCGAGACTCGAGTAAATTTGAAGGAGTTTTTAAGTGAGATTGTTCTCGATCGGTGCAGAAGTTTTGCTCCTTTGGAAAGCGTTTATCACTCGCAGAAATTGTAATGAGTAAAGATTGAGCAGTAATTTACTCCGGAGAAGTGAAACTTTTACTTTTATCGGGGGCCGGACTATTTTTATTCTAGAAACGATTTTTTACTCTTTCAAATTGAATAAGAATTTTCTTGTACGCTGAGAGAAAGATGTGTTAATTTCGAACTTTTTTATTCCTGTAAGTAAAGGAAAATGTGCTTAACATATTTTTGAATCAATTTATTATTAGAATTGCATATATATATATATACTTCTAAATTCTTATTGGTAATATATTAGATGTTTTATAATAATAGATAAAAATCGACTTGACAACTTTTTAACTCTGTATTAAAAAATAAGCAAAAAATAAAGTTGACTATAATATGACCGTTTTTCGTAACAAATTATACAGAAGTATTTTCATATCCTTTGTATGTATTTTTCCATTTGGTACATGCATTATGTAGATAATTTGTTTTAGATTCGATATGGAATTTATTTTACATTCGACAAATACACATTCGAGATGGAAAATACAGTTTAACTATATTGCTTGTAAAGTTTCTTGAACTAGATTGCTTTCAATTAAAGTTAGAAGTAATCTTTTCGTTATCATCAAGTCTACGACATGTACAACGATCATACTTCAACAACATCAATGCTTAACAACATTATAATCAATAACAGATACTCATTCACCAATTCTTACAGCCTTACATATTTAGCTTTATCGTTGGTGGGAATACTAAAAGTGATTTTGTAATGTTCGACAATGATTTTTATTTCTTTCTTTTTTGTTTATTGCCAATCTGTTATTAATTGTAGCAGATTCGATGAATTATTGATACGAAAACCAATACAAAAATATAAGCATAAATTCTGTAACACCAAGCAGATACTTTAAAATCTATAAATTGTGTACAGTACTATATATATATTATATTATGCGGCCACAACCAAAATACAATAATGACTATTATTTCATTTTTCCCACGCACGCCGATATCGAATTATTGTTCCCACTTCACGTTGTTTCCTTCATCTATATATATATACGTGTATCTTACTAACACGCACGCTCACACTAACAAAGCCAATAATAGCTTCGACATGAATGAAGAGCATGCTTCTCGTCCCCGAAACACACGAGCATCAAAACCTTCATAAAACTAAATGCGCTAATACATAACAATCGATCACTGCTACGATAATTCAGTACATTTCCAAATGACATTTCGATATACAAAATGCAAAATTATGACATTTGCGCAAAAATTTGATGTATTATCGTAGAGAATTCGTTGAGCGTTTAAGATTACTAAAAAATTAAGCACGTGTATTAGCATGTAGCTCATACGTTAATATTGATATTTCCTTAATAAATCCTTAATATATTATGTTACATTGGTAAATCCTCAATAAAGAAGACTTTAGTTAGGCGAAAATTTAATACTGGCATTTATTTTGCAGCCATTCGAACAGTCCAACACACACTCGCCTAAGTCTTATATGACACAGTAAGTAGATTTCGTAAATTCATAAAAATTATCAAGATAGACTAGAGTAATAAGTATTTCTTGACTCTTATTTTGAAAGACCTGCAATCATGAATATTTAGAAGAGGTATTTTTCATAATAAGTTAAATAAACTACTTGTTCTAACTTTATTAAGTTAGACAAAATTCAAATATCTTTTCTCCGGTAAAATTAAAATTCAATGCACTGTGCAAATTATACGTCTTCAATTATTACTTGAAGGCGAAAACTTTGAAAATCAAGAGATAGAGAGTCGTTAAACTCATTCTAGTCTGTCCAGTAGCTCAAAAATTCATTATCCAAGTTCGCTAATTTTTAACGTCATTTGCAGCGCTTTGAAGGAGTCTGGCTACGAAAGTGACTCGACGCTCGTTTTCCGTCGACGCGAAGACGCCAGTCCATTGAGTCCTCTCGAGCAGAGGATAGCCTATAAAACCGTTCAAAAAGGCGGCGACGTTCCTCTTCATGGTCTTCGCAAGCCGGCACCGGAACGTCCCAAAGGTAAGTTTTTCTAGAACCTCTTCAAACTCCATTCAACTCCGTACATAATAGGCTTCATTATGAATAAGACATTTTTCGCATTTTTTACTGGCATACATTAAGAACAATACTTAAAAATCCTTCTTCAAAAAAAAAAAGAAAAGAAATTGACTGTGTTAAGCGTTGGATTCTTCATGTATGCCGAGTGAAAAACAAGACCATTATTTTCAGTTCCTTTATTTTTTTTTGGAATAACTTTTCTTTATTGCATTATGTAATATGGTGACAGCGATTTAACTAATCTGGCATGTCTTCGAAATGGGAAAAGTTAGTATACCTAATAATAGTACCGTAGTTTACAAATTTTACATAAAGTAGCCTTTTATTACTTAGTTATAGAGAACATAAATTCCGTAATACAGCCTGTAGGCAAGGCACGAAAATGGCTTTACATTGTTTTACGTGCGAATCATTTTCCTAAACTGCACGTTTTATTATTTGCACACTTTGTTTTCTTACTATATTTACCTCAAAAATCATATTTTTTATTTATTCTCTATACTTTAGAATGAAGCTTGTTTTCGATTTTTAGTAGGCTACATATTTAGTTGTTATGGCTTGCGAAATCATCGATGATGCGCTGCAGTTTTTTTATTTGATTTATTCTGCTCGATTTGAAAATCATTTAGCACCTTTTCAATGTTATTAAAACAGTTCCTTCAGATACTTTAAAGTCTTTGAACGAATAAAAATTAATTTACATTAACTATTTATTTTGTTAAAGTTAATATAATTAAATGATGGAAAAGGTTTTATGAGCATTCAATTGTCCATAAAAATTTTTTTCCTGTAAGAAAAATTGCAAGGACCTGTTTTATTAAATGACCTTACACTCTATCAATATCGGTACGCCTGTGTCATGCCAGTTTTTTCGAAACTTCTTTTTGACGTCACGTTTTTTGTCTTGTAATATGCACTTATTCACGCACCAGAATTTTCAGCGCAAGCGCTGCCTTCATGTCACGTGCTGTATACACTCGATTCAATAAACCAGTAATAAAAACCAAAAAAAATATCTAAAGGATCAGCGCACGCTTGTACTACTTCTGGATAAAAAGTACCAATCATCTATCGATTCGACCACACTTTATACTCTTGGCCACAAGACTCTGGTGATAGGGTTGTATAAATTTTGCGAGCTGACTCACAACTACTACTTTCACCAAAATTCCTGTGCTTCGTCCACCATTTATTGTCTAACGGACGTCGAAAACCTGTCTCAACTTTGTCCACAGACGATACCGAGATCGAATATTTTCCGATCTCGCCAACACTGACGAGGATTCGCGTTCACAGGAAGAGCAGCTGCAGTTCAGCAACAGCCTCGCCCGCCTCCTCGACATCGTCGATGAACGTATCGCGCATACCCGTCATGTCTTTGGCGACCAGACGTTCCCAGTCACTCACAACGAGAAACAGTAATCCCCCGCTACTACGCAAAACCGCGGCCTCGAATGCCGCAAATTCTTGTTCTGTAGGTGGCAAAGTGCCCTCGCCTCCAAAGAGAAAATCCTCGCGCAACAATCGAACCCTCAAACTCTATTCGAATTCCGCGATATCGCCCGAAAACGCGCAGAATCATAGTGCTAGGCACGAGCAATGCTTCGTGGAAGAGCAGATATCGAACATACGACTGTTGAAAGAGAAGCTTAACGCTAATTTAGAGAGACACAGAAAGGATCGGGAGGAATCGCACAAGCAAAGAATTCTTCGGACTTCCTCTTCGAGCCCGATCTCACTAGCCAGACGACCTATTTCAGGTGGTTCACTTGACTCAAGGAAAAGGAGGTCAGAACCCTGTTTATCTCATAGCCCATGTGGTTCTAGAGATCTAAGTTTGAATCGTGTAAAATCTAGAATATCCTGTTCTGCCAGTCCGGTTTCTAGATCACCGAAAACTCCACTACTGAAGAAGCCAACGGAAATCAAACCGACAATTAGTAGAGCTACTTCAAAAACTTCGATTGGTGGATCTTCGAGAGACTTAAGAAATACTGACAAAGTTTGTCAACATACGTCTCGAGCACGTACGACAAATTCTGTTTTAAAAAAAGACCAAAAAGTACGCCGAACTAAGAAGGAGCAAGAGGAGTCTTGTAAGAGACTCAGTAGATCAACTGCTGATCTAACTTCTCCTGTCGAAGTTCGAAGAATTCTTCAAAGACAAAAAGAGAAGGAGAGACAACCTAGGATCATAACGACAAAGGTATTGCCTTCTGGAACAGTTGTGAAAAGTTCAACAGCACCTTTGACCTCTACCATAGGTACTAGTAGATTGAGATTGGACGATAAATCCTTAAAAGTGACTGTAGCGATCTCACCGAGAGGTAGAGAAATTCTCAAAAAGCCAGCAGAAGCTGGAAAAACTACTTTATCTCCAAAACAAAGAAGTCCAGCTTCAGAAAGCACTAGTGATTCCAAGAAAAGGAAAGTTAGAGAGAAAACTTCACCAATACAAAAGTCAGAATCAAAACAATCGATTTGTGATAGCAGAACTAAAATACGTAAAGAAACCAAAGAGAGTGACACATCCGAGATGAAAAGTAGAAAGAAAGAAAGTTCAAGAGACTCAAGAAAAACGAATAGCTTAGAACGGCTCAAGTCAAGTGAGCGAATGACAAAATCAGGAATCGCTACACCCACTTTGACCGTTGATTTGTTAAGACAGCATCAAGAAGCCACAATGACAGACTCTTTCTTCCAACATCTTTTCTTAAGAGACATCTTGTTGACGTCTTCTCAAACTAATCCACTTCGAAGATCATCAGTCCTCGATCGCGTTCGAATGTTTCAAGAAATTGGTCACAGTGACAGCTACAAATCCGAGCCTTCACTAAAGTCTCTAAGTATTTATCTTGCTCACAAACGTCCAGTTTCAAATTCGCGCTTCCGTAATTGGGAACATGAAAGTATGTCTTCTAGAAGCTCAAGTCCTTATGGAGTGAGACCATCTTTATCAAGATTTAATAAATACGACAGTCTTCTAAGAGTTGACGAATTCGGATCATCCAGTTCTCTGCGTGTAAGAAGTCCAGATTTAACTCGTGAGTGTCCCAAAGAGAGGAGCTTAAGCGAACCGCCATTGAAAACTTTAAGAGAAAGTCCTGATTCTAGTGGACGGCGATCACCTTCTCCGTCACCAGTAAGATCACCGTCAGTTCGTAAAATTCAGGTTTTGCGTCAAGACAATTCGGATAATCCAAGCGAAGGTTCATTAAGGAAATCTAGAGCTAGAAGTGCAAGCGAAATGGATTATATTTATGGTTATAAGCAAAATTTGGGCTCTAATTCATCTTTAACCAGGAGTACGAGTTCGTTGATGAATTTCCCCATAGATCGTGAAGATTATCAACAATACATTTTAGAAAAACTTCATTCAAGACAAAAATCTAAACGGTACAAAGACTTGTATGAATTTTACACAAGCTTGGAAAGAATGGGAAAACTTGAAAAAACTACATCAAATGGGGATCTTCGTCCAAGATTGCGAAATGAAGAAATTATTGATTATGAACGCTGGAAGCAAGTTAGAACCAAGGAAAAAGCAGAGCAGGAACTCCAACATCTTTATAAAAAACTTAAATTAGCTCAAAGAGAAAAAGATTTTCTCTTTTCTACCCGTGATGTTGACCGCTACAAGTGGCGAGGTGATTGCAGTTTGCGTTGCAAAGAGAGATCGGTAGAAAATATTAGAGAACAATTTCGAAAATTGGAAAACGAAGAAAGCGAACTAGAAGCATTGAGGCAGCGTGAAATCGCTTCGAAGAAAGACACATATAAGCCACTATGGCGAGGAAATTCCGTTGCGAATGTAGCGAATACAATATCTAGAAAAGCTGCTGAAAGAGCAGAGTTTGATAGATCGTCAGTTCAAGCATCGCTTCAAAAAAGTCTCGGAGGAAGTAATAAATTTTGGAGCAGTTTATCGATCGAGCAGGTGACGGCTCTCAAAAATCAATTAAACGATATATACGGAAACGATCCTATTCATCCAAAAAAAGTAATCAAACCAAAATGTCCTGATCCACCAGCTAATACTTTAACAGTTCCTATATCAAATGGAACTTCAGAATCTCGAAAAGAGCATTTAGCTGAAATAACTGCCCACTCCAAACGCAGAAAGGACAACATTATATCAGATAGCGAACAGTCAAGCATATCGGTTTCAGAATATGAAATTGTGGTACCAAAGAAAAAAAGAGATAATTCTCCGGATGACAACTTAGGACTGCATGTGCGATGCCACTCGATGATCGCAGCGGATCGTGCAAGGCGTGGCGATGAAACCGATACGATGAAGCGAAGCGGATCCATCAGTCGAGTATCAAGTTTAGAGAGATCACAATCGGATCGCGTGCCCAACTCATCACCAATGAGCGAAGGAGAAAAGAAACGTCTCTCGCTAACTCTTGGCAAGGAAATGCTAGAAAAGGTCAGCCAAAGATTAACATCGTCCATGGTGAAGCCCCGGGAAACTCGTGGTGCTTTGGCTGCAGCTATGGCTAAAAGTACTTCTAGTATATCACCTAGAACGTGCTCATCAATCGATGCGCCAACCAGTGACGACACTTCCAAGTCTAAGGAAAGAAGTGATTTCGTTTTAGTCCTAACACCTAGTGACGATGGTCCAGAGCAGAAAGAACGCGTAGAGAAATTCATGAAAGAGTGGTCGAAAAAGCCACCCACATTAACGATCACACCGCCTGAAGTAACCGACCAAATAGACAGCGCAACGGAGAGCTCCGATACATCCGTAAAAACAGTTGTTCGCCGTTCCAGTGAATGCGAGGACCTACTCAAAAAAGTCGAGTTCTACGAAAAAATCGAAGAGCGCAAGGAACAAGTGCCAAGATCTCCGAAAACCCCCTGCAAACTCTCGTCAGCTCAGAGTTTTGCGGACCTGAAGGAGCTTTTCGGTGAAAGCGCGGCAGCCAAGTACCGCACCATTCCCCTCTACAGACCCCGTTCTCGATCCGCCTCGCCTGCTGGCAAAGCGGAACAAATAGCCGCTGCCGATTGCAATGGCAGAGGAAGAAGCTCTTCCGCCTCGCCGGACGTGGTAGCGAGCACGCGACGTCCAGTTGGGCGCTTGTGCTTGGGCAGCCGTGACCTGCATCATCGCCGCGACGAGCAGCGATCGCGCAGTGTCAGTCCGTATCGTGTCGCGTCACCAGCAACTGACTACTTTGACTCCGCGTCAGGCAGCCTCGAGAGCCTCTGGCAGCGCTGCGGCTCACCTGATCCCGAAAAATACTGGCGCACTTATTTGAAGCTCGTGCGCGACGGTCAAGTGCGCCGTTTGCGCGCCAAATTTGAAAGTCTCGAGGAACTCTCGCACTGTAGCCGGCGTAGACTAGCTTTGGCACCCAAAAGGTTCCAGAGCGATCCTGAATTAGCTAGAAATCTACTAAAGAAGGTTACCGATACCACCAAAAATTATATCAAGCCACAGGAGATACCGGATGTCGCGTGGTTGCGCAGGAAGTACGAGCCACCCAGAGGTAGAAGACGCAGAGGCGGAACCTCACCGATTCCACGCGTTCCTTGGAGATTGGAGGATCTCACGATGCCTCATATCAACGTTATAAGCAAGACAGCCGAGCTGAAGGATTCGGCTTCGCGCAAACCTGCAAATTCCATCGCTCACAAGGAAGAGACCAAGGAGCTCGAGGCTCGCAGGGCAGTGAACCGCGTTCGCGAAATGTTCGAGCGTAGCCTCAGTCCAGACTCTAAAACTTCCATCTTAGGCGAGATGTTCACTTCAGCGCCCAATGTCCACGAACTACGCGACATCGCTCCTTACTTAGCCGGTCGCTGGGTCGCCCATCAGTATCCCAGTCGCTATGACAATTCGCGCTCGCTGTCCTCGCCTCCTGATCTGTCGCGCGAATCCGAGACTTCCTCTCAACCATCCAAGAGATCGATAACTCCGCCCAGCAGAAAGAAACGATTTTCAAGCTCGAGAGCATCTTCCGCATCACCCGTACGTCCTAGAACGCCTGTGTCAATCTTAAAACAGTCGCAGACCAATGACGTGTTCGCCAATCAACCGTTCGATCCGAGCAAGCATCGACCAAGATTCAGATATCAACCACCACCACCACCTCTGCCGCTACTTCTCCCCTCGTCGACCTCGTCTTCATCGCCGAAAGTGAGATACAGGAGCAAGACTTGGTGCCCACCGATACCGACTTACAACGCCAGGCCAACCGTCGTCACCTTCGAAGGTCCGGCTCAGCGAAGCCTGCATGCGCGTAATTGCGTTTAGGGTTCTTTTTTGTTCGTAAATAATCCTTTTTTTTTTATTTTATTTTTTTTGTTTTGTAAATTTTAAGAATGTCGCCGCGTTTTATTATGTGTCTCTTCTTTTCGTTTATTGATACGTGTTCAGGATTGGATGACTGCGCTGTGTTAACATCTTGTGAACGAATGGGAGACGTACCAATATTGATAGAGAAGAGTTCGCAATGAGAGAAAAAAAAAGTATAAATAGTAACAGAAAGACGATAGAAAATTCATAGAGACAAGCGATGAAAGAGCTTCGCATAGATTTAGAAATATAACTTCGGCGATCGTCACGTAGAAAAGCAGTAGAGAGCGGTTCACTTATTGTTTTTTTCTTTTTTGTTTCTTTTTTTTGCGCTCGTCCATGTAGAGTACACGAATGCACCACCACCGCCACCGCCAAAAGCCCAACACTACAGAGGCGAACGCCAAGGTAAAAATCTCTCCCATCTCCATCAATTAACTAATAATTACTGATTTTTTTATATATATTTTTATAACATTGTTTCACTTACATCTTATAGTTTACCATTAATCCTGATTTTATGTTTTTTTTTCTGTGTTTGTCTCATAATTATTATTTTTTTTCAATCTCTACATTTTCCAAGTGTTTGATTGCACTTGCATAACTCAAGTCGACACTATATTTATCTAACATTTCGCGAAAAATATATAATTAATCTAATTTCCAAGATATCGTCTGGTAGGAGGAAGAAACCGCTACCTCAGCGGAGCACTTGCACAAAAGCATCTAGGTCAGCTGAATGGTGAAAAAATTTCCATCTGGGATATACTTTTTTATTCAATTTTAATTTGACCTAAAGAGCTTTATAACTTTATCGATTTAAAGCCTAACTTGATATAATTGAAATAAAAAAATCTACCAATTATTAAGTAATTTGATGTTCAAAATAATGATTCGATTTTGTGGCGCTCCGCTGAGATAGCAGCTCTTGTGGCACTCCGTTCAGTTTATGGCTTCTTCCACCCACTCTATGATATATATAATAATCTTATTTTACCGTTTACAATAACACTATTAAAATTATTACGACTATTATTATTTATTTGTAATTCAAAGAAAGTCTTCAATTGAAATTGAAGCATTTACATTAAAACTTATTTTTACTAATAATTTTTAATTTTAAATATATACTCTACATTGTTTTTTAAATCCAAATAACATACAAATTCAAAGTAATAATTATCGCGATGGTGTTGAAAAATATGAAAGTAGTACACGCGGTATAAACAAACTTGACGATGCATCGGACGACTTGACATACGTCATCGCAATCAAACTGTCATTCGTCCACATTATTCGTCCATAAAGCTTGAAGGTCTCGAGTTTGAAAAGCTACAAAAGCATGCGGGACCTGCTCAGATGCACACACACACGTACATTATAAACCTGCATGTGGAAAAGCGATCGATTGCATTCTGCGTGCTTATTACGATATACATACGTATTATATTATACATATGCCCGAATGGCTGCTGGCGTATTATTTCCCGCGTTATGTGCTGATTGTCCACGTATTACAGTGTGTGTATGTACATACATATATATACAAATATATACATGCATACAGGCTGCTAATTACACGGAGACCCGATCCCCTTACGCTTTGGTGCGAACGAGCGGGAATAATCCCTCTTTCAAACAACGCATGGATCTGCTTTTTTTCATTCGCGCGCACCAGCAGTGATCTCCCGATTTCCCGTTAATCAGCCCCGACAATGCGTGAAACGCAGCTCCGGAGCAGAATTTTTAAATTCTATGGCTGTCTATAAGTGACAATCAATGAAATCGGATTGTAATAGTGGTCCATTGTCGAGGGTTTGTCACAGGATAATAATAGCCATTTCAGTTAATTAAAGAGAATAATCATTTCAATGTTATAATTGAATTGTTTTTATAATCAAATTCATTATCAACTGTGTCTACACCCATAAGATCTTTAGCGACAACGAGACCTTTTCATTCGCATGTTTCAATATAATATATGAGCCAAATACGTAATTTTCGTTTCTAGTGCACTCATAAAATATCAAAATATCGACTGCTCCATTTCCGAAGTGCACCATATGTTCCATTGTAATTTATTCTGCTCGGGAGCGCGTCCCACCGAGGGCTTAACGCATGGTGAGCGCGCGAGGTCGCTGCAAGTGCGTTGATCCCGCTCCGTACCGCACTGACTCTCTCTCTCTCTCTCTCTCTCTCTCTCTCTCTCTCTCTCTCTATCTCTATCTCTATCTCTCTCTTTCTTTTTCTTTCTATCTCTTAATGTAATGTCAATCGACTGACCAATGACCCGTAGTGTTCCTTTATCGATGAATCATTGACTCGATCTCGAGTGAGTGACAAGCTGTTTGAAAGGTCGATTAAAGTAAGTTGCCTTTTAAAAAAAAAATTCTTTTCAATACCGTCCGCAATGAGCCACAGCTTTGATTACGCATATACAACTCGTCTATTGAGGTATCGATTGTTGCAACATTTTCTACGTATAACAGATTTTATGAGTACTTAAAGTAAGTGAATGTATTACGAATAAAATAATTAACGTACTGTAGGACGTAAGATGACAATAGCATACCGATTTTTTCTGAACTATATACAGGTATCGAAGTTATATACCGAATGATTCCAATATACTTATATCAATCTTATGCGAGTTTTAACAGTCTGATTAATGTTCCGCATTTTTTCTATGCCACATTTGCAATTTTGGTAATCAGAGTTTCCAATAGCCAGACATAATGCCATTTTACGTTGATTTAGAGTAATATTAACCTTTGAACTTGATTGCACCGACGACAACAGCCTTAAGTTGGTCTTGTTACTATACCATCGGACGGCGAAGTTTCGTTTGATCTGACTGATTGGTATTTAGTTGATTCTGCATAATTAGATTGACTACGAGCCAATGTTGGCTGATGCCGTGCGTTGATGGGCGTTGAGCCAATGGTCTAGTTAAACGCTTTAATAAGCGTAAGCTTACTTTATGAATTTAAGCCATTATTTTTATTTATAAAATATGCACCGACAGTACATTTTCGTCGTTTTAGTAAGCGTTTCGAAGCAATCTTTGAAACTAATTCGTTGGTAATAAAGGTATACGTTTGTGTAATGCTGACAGCTGCGTACGATGTAAAAGCTAAACGATAATTGGTATGAATAGTATGGATTAACGATTTAATGTTGAAAGTTATTTAAAAATAGATTTTTTTTATGCTTATGAAAATGATGTTATGTTAATTACAAAACTACTATAGATTTAATATATTTACTCAAGAAATAAGATATTTAATGGTCCAAAAAAAAAACAACTTTTATTTTATTATAATAAATAAACACTTATATATCTGTAATTTAAAATGTTTTTGTTTCAATAAAAAGAATAATTTTTCTCAAAGTTCCTTTATTTTGTTCATTGCTCTAAACATATTCTCATAAACATGATCCATCATTTCACGTATGAATAAATTACGCAACTAAGAACAAATAACGTGCCTTGTGAACAACAACGAACTTCTGGATCTAAAAAAAAAACCGGAGGAAAAATCGCTCAATTGCAGCGTTCAATTCACAAGTTTCTTAACGAGTCCCGCGTAACTACTGAATTACTTAAGCATCGCGCGCTAAAACAAAAGTCAAGATCAAAGCAATTACTCGAAAAAGCGTTTAAAATAATTGAAGGACGAGGATGGAAGAAAAAAATAAAGAGAGAGAAAGGAATAATCGTCTTGCACCAATCGAGCACCTAAAAATACCAGCTGACTCGGGACTTTTTCGAATGACCCGATAATCAAACCAATAAACGCTCTCTCTCGCGTCTCTCGTTTCGAGTGAAAAGCGCGCGAGCCCAGAAAAAAAAACAACGATCGAACGAACGAACTCGAGGAAGCGACAAAAAAAACACACATACATAGCCGCCATAAATCGATGAAAGCTCCGACAAAAGAAAAGAGGAAAAACCAAACATTCCATCCGCTCTCTCTCTCTCTCTCTCTCTCTCTCTCTCTCTCGCTCTCTCTCTCCTATACGTATACACAACGCGATCGTAAAGAACAAAGGGTCCATAAAAAAAAGGAGTTGATAGAGCAGACGTAACGCACAACGAATCAACGAAAAAGAGCGTGTTTCTATAGTATCTGTACATAGATGCGTGTGTCTACATCGTCGCGCGTATTATGTAGTGCGGAGCGCGAGGATCCGTGACGCGATTATCCGGCACTGATATAGCGACGCTGTATATATATGTAATGAACGGGAGGCCCGACCTTTTGAATGACGCCCCGCGAGGTGAATGAAAAATTGCTGCGGCAGCGACTCTCTCGGGGTTTTGATGAGGCGAAGGTCGCTCCTGCCGCGAGACGATGACGACTTGGCTCGCTGATGGAATAATCATCGCACTGATGATCGTCCGCTCGATTGTGTCCTATATATCGATGTGTGGACTGTTTTGTTTATGCATACGAGGTATCGGTCAGAGGCTTTCGTTTCGATCGAGTTGCAGACCTTATTTGGGCGCTGCAATATGCAATACTCTGGATAACTGCATTTAACTGCTAATTAATTAGGTGCATTCAAGTAGATCATAATTATGAATGAAACGTGCAAAGTTAATCGATATAATGATATAAGAGTATAATTTAAGTTTGATTAAATGACTCGTAAAGTTGTACTTCGATTTAATCGCATTTCACGTACTAGAGGAAAACGTAAAAATATATCTGCGCTGTGGGTACATACTTAAATCGAGTAATTACCTATAAAGATAAACTAAACAAGTAAAAGAATTCCCGTTCATTTCGAAACGCGTTTAAAATCAAATTCGCGGTACTTGTCAACTGACTCAATATTTAGACTTACAAAATTTAATGTATCTTGTGCAAATACATCGCGCATTCTTCAAGTCCACCTTACGAAAATGTTTATTTGAGTCAAGATAAAAAAAACTTTTATCCAGAGAGCAGTTTTTTTTGTAAGGCACATTTTCACAACACTTAGTTTCGGTAATAGTAGGACGCTATAGATATTTATTCTCTGATAAAGCAGATACGAGTGTATGATTTTCACGGCGGTACCGTTACACGGATTTCACGGATGCGCCGCGATCACGAGGAAGTGAAACTCGTGATTAGGCCTCCATCAATGCAGGAAACGAGAGTCTTTCATTAAAATCTCATTTTTTTTTTAACTTCATTTTCTTGCGATAATCAGTACTAAAGATGAACCCGATTTGATTATCTAGAACAAACGGATACAACTTCCCTACAAGAAAGTTGACGATTCATTTAATGAGATATGCAATTATATTTCAGCCAAATGGAACATTAATAAATAAATCTTCTGTTCTATACTGATAGGTATTGAAAATATAATGAAAATAAAGTTCGACGTCTCGCGTAATAAAAAAATTTACTTTCACACCAATAAAATAGATTACTCGAAGTGCTATCGATACTGAACGCGTTGCTCGTATCGTTAAAAAGGCAATTAAAAACTAAAGTTTTAACTGCATCGGACTCGTCGGGATATCTTCACTTCGGCGCGGCATTATAAGAATTTACTATCTAATCTCCTTACAGTTACAGCCTATGTGTAACACGAACCGAGAACGAATGTAATCGTTCTGAATTCAGCTGAAATATATTGAATGCATCTATTTAATGAACCGTTATATGAATAAATCAAAAATGAATTTCGAAATAACGGAGCTGATAGCAGAATTCTAGACTCAAATATATCTTGCCACCCGTATTAAAATTATCTTTAAGCTAATTTATTAGTTGATAGGAACTAATAAAAAAGAAAAAGAGAAACAAACTATCTTGCTGTGAGAAACTCTTTGCTTTAAAAATTTCATCCAGATAATATAAACTTTTGTCGTTTTAAAATCGCTTTAAATAGTTAAAAATAAAAAGCCTATTAATACAAGTGACCGCGAGTATCAATATCTATATACACTTAGACTTTATGACGCACCCACCCGAAAAATGTCCTACTTCACAAAAATACCTTCACCCACAATATAATCCAGCTGACCGTTTAAAAAAACGCCAAAGATTCGCGCACCAGGTGCAGCTTATATCTGCAAATCCGACAACAACTCGCCTAAGCTAAGCCGCTGCTCGAGAATCGTGCACACAGCTGGCGGCATTATGAAGCATATGTATATATATATACCCCGATCGCGAGCAATTATCGATGACCTAATCGGCATCGCGAGTGCGAGAACAAGCCAATTATCGACGAAAAGTTAAACTCCCCCGCGCAGAGACGACGTACACGTATGTGCACCGGCTACGATTATATTCAGTTCCTCTCTCGGTGTGCTCGAGAGACTATAAACCACGTGACTGTGAGTGTGCGTATGTATGTGCTCTCGCGCTCCAAACCGCGGCGGGGGACACTTCCACCCGATGAGTCTCGAGACGTTCGGCTAAGACGACGCTGCTGTTGTTGCTGCCGCTCGAATTCTTGCGTGTGCGCGTCTGGTTCTTCTTTTTTTTTAACTTCAGTTTGTGCTTGCCGACTTTTTTTTTTGTTTAAAGTGCAGTGTTTGTTTTGCGGAGAGCGAAAGTGCGATGTGTGGGTAGATTTGGTTGGGGAATTCCGTTTTAGCACAGTGTTTGGTTCATTCGTACACATTGAATTCACTGTGATTGCGGTGTAGATGAAAGTGATGCGTTAATGTTGTATGCGAATGATAATTAAAGTTCACTGTTTTCTTAATGAATCTCTGTTAAATAGGAGCGAGTAATGTTTGCTCGCTATTATTTTTTGTATATAAATAAACATTTTAAGCCGGTCGAATTATTCGAGAATGCTATTTTGTTCGCGCCGAAAATAATGTTACGTACATGTAAACATCTGCTATTTTAATATTCTATTTTAAACATTTGAGATATCATCATCGGTCGCTAAAATTTTAGAACTCTAATGCACATCGCGAATTAAACTGGTGTAGTTCTCCATGAATATTGTTTATCACGAGTCGATAATAATTGCGCGTGCAGTGCGTGCAACCTTGAGCATTTGAATATTAAAATTTCGAGCCTGAAATTTATGCAACCGGCTTTATTGAACGCGTTACAACAATGTGTAGCGGCGATTAAAAATTCTCGTTCATATTATCGATGCGTTTTCTCGTGCATATATACCGCAGGTACAGAGGGAAAGTAGTTTCGCGCTGAATTTCATAAACCTTCGTGTAGTTTCACTTCGCACGCCACAACACAAGTCAACCTTCAAAACTCAACGAGTACGAAAATTCCGCACGTTTTCAAAAAGACTCGCGCAGTTTTATCGCTGAAAAATACTTTGTTATCACTCGGCGATTGTACTTTTTGATCCACCAGACTGTTTACGATTCCGCCCAGCCTATCTGCACATTCCATTTTTTTTTTCCTTCGCGCTCCTCGCTTTCTACTTTTTGTCCGCGTCCGTGCAGCACACGAAATGCGCCCGCGAGTTTTCGAAATTCAGCAGCTTTATTGCACTCGCGCGAGCCGCTGAATGAGCGCAATTAGTGCAGCAAAAATTTCGAATGAAGAAATTAAGGAGGGAAGAGGGGATAGAGAGGCGGCGTCGAGCGATGCAAATTCGCGCCTTTTATCGTGTGCCGCCGCGACGTCATTATATATATATGCGTGGCGCTCGCTCGCTCACCGTGTTACCGATAAAAAATTCCTCAGCGTGTTTTGTGAAGCGTCGCGCTTCATTGATCGGCACACGCGGCGGGACGCGTGCGTGCGCGCCATAAACAAAATCCGTTTTTACGTGTACCTGCAGTCGTAACAGCATTAATAAAACCAGAAACGGAAGTCGCTTCTGTTCATATACCTCTTGTTTTTTTCTTCTTTTTTTTTTTGCTCAGTGCGAGATACGATATTTTTCTTTCCTTTTTTTTTGTAACAAATATGCGAAGTATCGCTGGTACGTTGAAAGACTTACAGTGAATAGGCAGAAATACGTCGACGGAATAAATTGTGCTCGCGGTTGTAGATAACAAATATGATTTTCCGTTAAGTAACGTTATTGCTTTTTCTCATGCATATTGTACACTTTTTTACTCGAGTATTTAGTGCGATCAGTGTAATACAGTTAACACGTATGACTATTGAGACGAAATTGTATCGTACGGTAATATACATTTATGAACGCGAAAATATTACAGATTAGATGCGTAATCAAATTCGTTATCGTACGATTGGTTCTCATGATCGATCACTTTCCTTGCTCCCACACGCGCGGAATTCCACTTGCAAACGCGTCAAAATGTCGCTCTCATTTCTAATCGCGCTGCGCGCAACGAAACAAACTCGCACGTGATAATAAACACCCAAGAGTATACAAAGTATGTCGAAAAAAGTTAACCTTCTTCCGCTCATCCTCCTCATCTCTGTGTGTGTGTGCACTTTTTTCCCTCAATTACTTCGGGACAGGTGCGACCAAACCGCAGGATTTCACTTTTTTCCAAGCCCCGCGCGCTCCATTCACTCGCGAGCGCGTGCTAACGATCGCATTATAAATTAATTATGCGCGTGGCAGGAAAAACCGGGGCGCAACCGAGGCGGTGAAATCGCGCGAAGGAGCGCAGCCGGAGCGAGAACAACGAAAATAAAAAAAAAAGAATCATCGCTCCACATCGCGACTGTACGGCTTCCCGCTCCTGCTTCCTCATTAGAATAGAATGACACGTTGACGTCCCTCTGTCTCTCTCTCTCTCCGACTCTGCAGCTGTGAGAGAATGCGCACAGCCAACGACTCGGCGCGTATTTCGCACACGCCACGTTCCATATTATGCCTCCTTGCTTCGATTCTCATTCATATAGTTTACAGCTCGCCTTCTCGCTCTCCGTCTCACGTTTGTAAATCTCGCGTCGTATAGGACGTATTTGCGGAAGTTCCGTTACGCGCGCCGCGCGCGTGTGTGTATATATGCGTTTTATGTCTGTATTACTTTGGTATACGTGATAAAGAGAAAGAGAGAAAGAGAGAGAAGGAATGGAAAAAACGATGAATGGCTCGTCGAGGAGCTCTTGGTAATTATCAGCTTGTAAATCCTGCGGCTGCTTTCTCGGGCGAATATAATGTTTATATAGAGTCGAGAAGCGGCGCGTGGAAATTCTAGGATTCCTCGGTGCCTTTCTTCGACGTGATTTGCCGATTTTTTTTTTTTTTCGTTCGCGGTACGTTCAATTGCGCGTTTCGGTCTGTGTAACCTTGGATCTGCTTTTAATTAGCTGTGATTTATCGTGTGATATAACGTTAATAAATGTAACCGAGTAAAATTAAAACTTTAACAGTTCTATGATATATTATAATTAGCTCATTTAGTGCAAAATGTTTTGTAAGAGAATTTTATTCGATCGAGTAATACATTTATGTAAATTATAAACGCTACAAGTGTATTATAAAATATTTCATATTAATTGCAAAAATCCCACATGAATCGCGCGAGGTTTGTGATAATTTCCGAGCTCAATTACAAACACGGGCATAATCTCGATACGTTTAATAGGATTTTTCCGAAACGAGTAAAAGTACGCGGCTTAAGCGTTTTATAATTTTGTTTGAGATAGAAGGCCATTTGCTTTAGTGGCCCTGCGCGTTTAATTCTCGCTTTTGTCGGGGTAAAGGCATCTGTGCATAATATGTGAGCGTCTACATATAGCTGCGTCGTCGGGCGGCGAGGGTTTAAACTCGATTATACCGCAAAATGGATTTTCTATCAAGCGTGAACGCATGCATCTCGCACCGCCGCTGCCATGCTGTATAGTCCCTAAAAGAGCGCCCGTGGAACACTGCAATTTATTCAATCTGATTACAATCCCTCCCCACCCCTCGAAACAATATTGCTCTCGCGCTTCGAAAAGAAAGTGCTTCCGCTATTTTCTTTTGTAAAATAAGAAAGATGCTAGTTTATTAATCATTTACGTTCAGTTTTCTACATTTATTACTTTGTTTCGTTAAAATTTGCTAGTCGACTCGAGTGATTATATCGAAAATTCACCAGGTTAGGAGTAATGTGACTATTTCAAAGTTAGGTAATATAGTTATTTTTGTTATCAGTTACTCGAAAGCTGCTTAGATGACTAAAGGGGTAAATTTTTTGCTAAAAATTTTTATAAATAGTTTGGTCCGCAGTTAAGCAATTATATCATACGTCCAACAGAATTCATTTATGCAATGTGCTCAGAAAAGTATTTTCATCGCACATATTCACGATC
Source organism: Megastigmus dorsalis (assembly GCA_900490025.1). Taxonomy (NCBI): domain Eukaryota; kingdom Metazoa; phylum Arthropoda; class Insecta; order Hymenoptera; family Megastigmidae; genus Megastigmus; species Megastigmus dorsalis. The sequence goes on from UELU01138676.1 coordinate 22,782, forward strand.
TTGCAGGAAAATTGCTTAATTATTATAATCTTGGACTCGTTCGTACTTCAATCAAAAACACATGTACAATGTAAAAAAATATCCAAAACGTCAATCAAGAAATATCTCGCCTTCCCCGGAATTTCATCTACTTGAAAAATCCAATTATTATATCCGCACTCGATTCTCTCACCCGAGGGCAGAAAACGCCAACGTAATTATCCCTCGATCATTCGAGAATCCGATTTTCCACGAGCGGCTCGGCGCAATTTCCCTCATAACTGCCTCACCCTAAAAATCCCACACACACACGAACCCATCGCAAGAGAGAATCACGCGACAAAGAAACACACAGGTCACGTGCCGTCGTCCGGCCTCTCGATGGAAAATCACGTGCGAGCGCTTCGCGCAGGGAAAATTGCACAGGCCAAAAGGGCTGTGTACGATGTGTGCAACGCGCGCGCAAGCGGACGACGGCCAGTCGTATACACACAAAATCGATCTGACCTTGCATGGGGAAAGGGCATCGCGATAGAACTAGGTACGCGGAGTACACGAGTGCGAGAGAGAAACGAGCGGCCAAGTTCGCGCCGCATGTACGTATACGAGCGAGAGGGCGAAAATAGAATTTTAAGCGACGCGCTGCTGCTGCTGCTGCTGCTGCAATTTCTCTGACGATTCAATGGAGAGCCGCGACGTCGTTACGTTGGAATTAGTGCGCCCGCCTGCAGACGTGGGATGTGTCGCGTTTCTGGGAGGGTAAGGGAGAGGGAGAGGGAGGGACGCACTTTGCCGACACGAGTGTCGTGTGTTTTGGCGGAACTTTCGGATCTCTTGAGCTCCGCGAGCTTTACTGCTGCCGAGCGACGAGGAGCCCGAACGTGATATTATTATAAAATATTGAAGTTGATGTCCACGCTGAAATAACAATTTCTACTTTTTTCAAGTAAATTAAAATTAAAACATTTCCCGCACAAGGAGAAAAAAATATTCTGTTTAATCTTTTTAAAGGTTCGTTGAAAAACTGTTATCTTTGCTGTTTCATTTCGTTTCCGTTAATTATTATTTACATTCGGCATGAACCAGTAACCACCATTAATCATACATTTTGTGTATACATATATACGGAACAAAGTTATAATTGACACTTTTGAAAGTCGAGCCGGGCCCGTCGAAAGTTTCTAAAAGATGAAACAAAATTGCAAAATTCATGCAAATTTTCAAGGTAGCATTTAAAATTATGTAATTGCGGCAAACACTTTTTCGCGTGATATACTGCATATGCATTTTCGAGCTCCTGCTTTAGCGGCGCGCGCGAGTTTATACGTGAAAATTATTCTCGTAAACTAAGACGACGATGCATCAGCACGAACAGCTCGAAATAGAATGTTTTGAAGTTATTTCGAGGTTCATGAGTTCCTAGAATTTCGGACTGTTCAATGAAAGCGAACAATTTTTATAAATAATCATGCAAATCTATATGGTTTATTCAAGTACGAATGTCAAGTATTTTATCGGTTTTAATAAAATATCAAAGTCAAATTTCGGTAACGTGTATCTAAAATATTTATAGATTCGTATAATTTGTATATTCCTATTTCTATACGTCTATTTATTTTAAAATATCACATCGGTATATAACAAAACAAAAATATTCCTTACCACGAAACGCTTATGCCGATAAAATCGCAAGATTCAGTACGGAAGCTTAGGCGCGAATCATAAAAATTCCGGAAAACTTCCTAATACCTCGGAATGACATAACTTTCTCATGGCCAGTCATTCCAACAAACGAAGTCCGCTGGCCGCACATAAAAAAAAAGCGACAAACTTCCCAAAGAAAGCAGAGACAAACCCTGTTGCATAAGTCGCAGTGAGCAATTCCTCAAACTTTCAAAATCTCCAGCAAGTGATCTACGGGTGTGTATCGAGAAGCGACTTCCTCGATCGCTTGATTTTTTACACGCGATAAAAGTGTCCAAAGTCTTGCGTCACCGTCTACCAGATTTTCATTCGTATATATACATACCCCGATATTTTTTATCTACAATTTGCGCAATCTACTTTTCCCTCAATTATTCCTATCGGGTCCTAATTATATAAACGCACAGGTTCTATTTTAATCGAAAACTCAATATTCGTTATTTTTATCATAATATTTCTAATTTGAGATCTGCGCATGGCCCTCGATAAAATCAAATCATTCACATTGCAGCGAAACCACTTTCTACCGCATATCTCTATACAAACTTAAACAAGCATATCTCGTTAAGACAATGATTCCACAGTAAATTAGGTCCCAACAACCTAAAACCAAGAAGTTTCCTGCAATACATAGCAGCTCTATACCGAAACCGAACGAACTCATAAATAATAATCCCGAACGTCGTCATAATTAACAAAGCACACTAATTAGTCATAAAAAGTGTAAGGAGGAATCTAAGCTATAGAAAAGAACGTGATTCCACTCTCTCACAGCATCGAGAGAAAGAGAGAGAGAGAGAGAGAGAGAGAGAGAGAGAGAGACAGACCGAAGGCCCCTCGTTCGCGCGATCTTGCACTCGACTTTTCGCACGAGATAAACTCGGCTCTCCGCGGGTTCGGTCCTTCCGGCCGTTCGCGCGAGTTCCTTGCCTCTCTTTCTCTCTTTCTCCTTTATCGCGAATCGGCGATCGCCGCGGAGAAGTCGGCAGGCGGAACACGCCGGATGAGAACCGCCGCACGCTGAATGAGCCTATACCCAGAGAGGAGACGGTGCGGAGGAGCGAACGAAACGAGCGAGAGACCAGCTGTGGAGAGTCGTAGCTGCATGAGAAACAAAGAGGGAGCACACACACATATATATATATATATATATATATATATGTGCTTGGGTGTATACACGTCGTATAGGGCCCTGCGATGAAAGTCGCTTTTGTACAGTGGTTAAGGTTTTGAGAGGTCAATTTCTTTGCGAGACAAGTGGGTTTTTGGCCAGCGTAATTTTTTATTCGTTATTAGATTATAGATTATTTACTTTTTTTTTTAAAGATCTGCAACTATTGAAGACACTGACGCGATCATTAACTTTTTCAAATTCGTTTAGAAACATCATCTCGAAAAATGCAAATTTTCTTAACGATCGCATTGAATAAGTAGTCCGGCGCACAAAAATGCACAATTCAAACTGAAACGATGATTCTAACACTAATGAGATTAATCAGCAAAAAAAAGTATAAATCTGCAAGTCAACATTTTTATAGGCTTCCTCCCAAATTAATGCCGCATTCACATGTGTATGCACACGAACTCCGCGCCCAAAATTCCCAGAAGAATAAAAAGCCGTAAAAGAAAAACTTGTCCGGCACGATGAGAAGAAACAAAAACAAAATGAAAAAGTCTGCACGCGCGGGGTAGAGGGAGAGAAAAAATTCACGCTAAAATCTTGCCCAAGACCTTTAACCGCTCGGCCGCGCGTATACACGCAAAATATTCTCTCTCTCACTCTCCCTCCCTCTCTCACGCACACACATACATACACACACACACACACAAATATCATACAGCAGCTGTGAGTCGGCGATCCTTTTCGCAGCAGCAGCAGCAGCAGTAGAGGGCCAAAGCGAGGCCTGTAGTATATACACATACACTGGCAGAGCAGAGGCCGCGCGCAGCGTACGTTGTATAGAGGGGCCATTGTCTCTCTCTCTGCAGTTGGAGCGTTGTGCGGCCCCTCGAGGGACTCGCTCTCTCTCTCTCTCTCCTCTCTCCTCTCTTTCTCGCACACACACTCGCACACACTCGCGCGCGCCTTCTCTCTTTCTCGAGAGGGCCCGCGGTTGTTCTGGAAGGCAGTGCCGCTTCGACTATCGGCTAGCTTAGCACGCCCACGCGAGAGCACCTCGACTGAGATCCTCTTCTCTCTCCTTTAACCCCCCACTCGTGCTTTTCGCGGGTTTTTTTTTTACTTTTCCTCTTTTGTTTCTACAAGTTTCGAATTGTAGAATGGGGAGAATTTTGACGTACGAGGTGCATCGACGAGTTCGTTACGGCGGAATTGGTTAGATCGAAAGGCGCGAGCGATAGGCACGCGATCGGTTGAGCGCACCGGCGGGAAACACGTTGATGTGAACGAGATTTTTTGCCGCCGCCGCCGCGGATAATGTGTGATTGATTCGCGTCGAACAGTGAAATCAGTGTGTGCACTTGTGCAATAGATGTACTGTTTGTTAATTGTGAGGTTTCATTTGGCATTGATTACTGCGCTGATGATCTACTATTAGTTTTGCTTCAGGAAATTAATTGCCTATCTGTTATAAATAATCGGACAGATGGGGCTTAAAAATTCTTGGAAATGCTATATGAAATATTCCAAGTGTCGATTACTTGAATGCCGTTACAGTTGACAAGCCCTTATCGAATTTTATTAATGCCGATAAGCGATATACCATGACGCAATAAGATAAAAATAATTATGCTCTACTCCTTTGTATACGTACTGTACGTTTATTTTTCAAGCGCGATTCAACATTAAATCTTATGTTATGCAGCAACAAGATTATTCTGCCTTTTAAAAAAATTATCTACTTGCTCTGATTCCAAAACATTAAAGACTAAAAGTATAAAAAATTATAAACAATATTTTCAGAACGTTGCTCGTGTACAAAAAATATTACATACACGAATTTTCCAAAATTTCCCAACTTTAAATTATAAACTTTTGCAATTGTATAACTCTTTTGAAACAATACTAAAGACATCGGCGCAGTATGCACAGTCAAAATTACGGTTGAAAATAAATGTACGCCAATGTGACCGCAGTGCAAGTGACCACGGAAGAATGTTCGAAGCATAAATATTGACGTACCGCAATAAACACGAAATGCGAAATTAATCGCGATGCTGTCACCCCCACCAAGACTGGACCAGCAGCCACAGCAGCCACAGCAGCAGCTTCAGAGTCCAACTAATCGGTTACCTCGTGTTACCGACCTGGAGCGCAGTCGCGAGTGGAACGGCTTGTGCAATGATATTGACGATCTTCGGCGCTTCTCTCGTTTGTCGCGGCGCATGAGGATGCGCTTGGCCAATCATCATTTGCAGCACAATCAACTGCACAACTTCGAGCGTCACGCCGTGCAGCGTCGCTCCATGCCCGAGATTCAACGAGCCGATTTAGTTTATCTGCGATTCCAGCCAGAAAACAACTCTGCCACCAACAAGATGATGGACAATCATAGATTCCGTTCGGAAGAACGACTCAACTACGACTGGAAGCCTAGGACTGAGTTTGAGAGATCCTATTTTGGTGATATACAGGATCATCCGCGACCCAGTTCGAGTTTGAATTACTACGAGTGCAACGATCAACATTTATTGAAAGAGCTGAACGAGGCTAATCGAACGAACGAAAATACAAGGAAATTCGATCAGAACAGCAATTTGATCGTTCCCGAATCATCGTCTAAGATATCAGAGGATGATGATGACGACCTGGCGGTGATACCTAGAAGAATAGACGATTACGCAGTGCCACACAGCCCAGAATTTCGTACTAGTCGAGATCGACTGCACGAAATATTTGAGCATAATCGATACCTGCGTCGAAAATTCTTTGCTGATCTTCCAGCTAGCAACGCCAGTAACAATAACCAACAACAACTACCTACGAAACTTCGAGCAGCGACAAATAGGAATACAGAATATTCAAAGACCGGCTTAGGATTTGGTAGTACGGAAACACTAACGAGTCAGAGCAATCAATCAGCGGGCAGCAGCACCGACGGCCGCAAATCCCGTGCCGAGTTCGGTAACACGCCGGATTCTCTTGATTTTGATCAACAACCCAAGGTAGTGCCAACGCTACCACAAAAGATCGGCTCTCTACCCTTGACATATTTCGGCACGGATCGCAACGGCGGAACTTGGCGAAGTGCAACGAATCGGCTGCCAGTAACCGACGTCACGAGCCAGCGTCTGAAATCGCGCCTGGATGCAGCGAAAGGTGCAAAAAAACAAACAAGCACGGCAATGTTGACCACGACGGTTTGGGACGACATATCCAAGTCCTTTGTGGAAACGAACGAACAAGATTTTCGCAAATCACTGCCGAACCTCTCAGGTTTGGAGTCTCCGAATTCCATAGCTCGATTGTCCGTTGACGGTTCGGCGGTGGATCTTTTGACCAACTCTCACAGGACGGTTGACGACACGAACAATTCATCTGAAGTCATCAAGGATTGCGTAGACGATGACAATGGCACAAAGTACTTCGCCAGTTACGTTCGCGTGACTGATTCGTCCGATAATGATTCCAAGAGCGCCTCACCCTCGGCTACCATGCATCGTCGCAAAGGCGAAGTTCCTCCAGCCTTGGATCTGAGCAGGATCACACGTAAACACGGTAGCTGCGATGAACTGGAACGCAGTGTTCTCCGAAACTACAAGGATGTGGACGAGACAGAGCCATTCCGTGAATCTTGGACAGCAGTCGAAATGGACGCAAAGATCGAGAGAAATCGCCAAAGTCTCTTGAAGAACAGTAGAAGCCTCCTAGAGCTATCATCTACGACTTCGCCAAGTATTGTATCGCCTCGCAATCGGCGCGAAACCAAGATAGAGAGGATGATTCGGCGCAGGGGTCAAAGTTCATTCAACAAGTCCTGCTCGGATCTGACGACAATAGACGATGACAGTAATAGACTGCTGTCGCCGAGATTAGTGGGCAACGCGTTGAGTGCTTCGAGGGAAAGGATACTGGAGGAGGAGGATAATCGCGGATGGAAGCCAACGATCAGCAGGACGACGCCGGAGAACACGACCGGAACTACGCTCCCGTCGGTCTACGGGCCGATACCGTACAGTCAGTATTTCTTCTTTTTTTTTTTTCGTCCATGCGATCGCCCCGCTATCTCTTCTTTTGTGTGTAATGCATGAGGTAATTCGGAGAGTCAGAACGTGCCGCTGCCACGTCCTAATTGTTTCGCGAAGAAAGGTCGTATAGTGGTGGTCTACTAAGATTTTTTAACCCGATCTCGTCTCTGTCTTGTTGTTTGAACACGATGAACTTTTTTTGCGCGAATATCGGTGTGTTCCACCATGTCAAAATTACGTAAAAGAAATCAGAATGTGTCGATAAAATTTTACTGCGATTTCTTTTTACATTCTCTTTGGAAATTTTATTTCGCGAGTTATGATGTTGAGCACTTTTACCAAAAACTTATATAAAATTTGTTTCATGCAATTTGGATAACAAGTCTAGTGCACTTTTCTTTCTAAAAATGATTATTTTTTAGAAAGTTTTTTACGAAAAATCTTTCACTTTATGATAGTCATAAATCTAGAGAAATTTATTTTAGTTCATATGAGAAATATTGGCAAAAATATACTACGACCTACCGTGTTTACCTGAAATAGTCTGAGTAATTTTGAAAATTATATTTATTCTTAAAATTATTGTTCTTTATATAGTGAAATTAAAACAAACGTGCCCGTTAAATTATGCCACATCTAACTTCATTCTTCTTAAATATTTAAGGTTTGTACTTAGAGTTTTTTAATTATAAGCAGTACCAAAATCTATTTAATATTTATTTTATGGCTTTAAAAAGCACTCACTTCTACGTTTTACAATACAAAAGGTTTTAACAGAGCACTTATTTCGCAGGGTATGATTAGGAATCATCTATAATTTCGAGTATCATTTCAATCTCTTTTAACACTTAGAAGATGAAGAAAGTGAAAGCTTAAACTTATTATTCCAAAAGTGAAATTTGTTTCTATATTCATATATTTTTAAAAATAATATAATTTTGTGGTTTTTATAAAATCTGTAAATTACTTTGATCGTTGATTGATCCTAATAATACCATAGCTTAATTTATAATTAACCGATGCCATTTTGAACACACTAGTTTCGTAATATATTAATGCTCGTTTTGTTTCTCAGTCAAGTAATGTAATTTAAATTGTAATAAATTCTTTTACTAGTAGTTTTACTGTGTGCAATAAATCTCTTTCAACAAAAATGATAAACAAACACTTCGATCGAGTTTTGCTTTCATAAATCCAACAATGGAGTGGTCAGTATAAGATTCTGTAAAATTAACTTTTCCGTAATTTTGCCGGGGTTTATAATCCAAAAAAGAAACCTCATCGGTAAACAAAAGCATGAAAAAAAATCCAATAGCTCGTATCTTCACTCCCCGTTAAGCCTTAATCCACCGAATTAGCCGAAGTAGCCTTTTCACCTCCGTCGAGATTAATAGATTAAAGCAAGATTGTTAATTACGCACACAGGAGGCAAGTACTAGCAGCAGCGGCGGCGGCACACTTGTCCCTCCTCTATATACGCGCACGTCGATTATTATTATGAGCGCACGTGCCGCCACTCGGGCAATACTTGACGCGCGCTACGAGTGTGTGCACCTGTTTCACTTTCCCTGTGCGCGCGTGCGTGTGTGTGTGTATGTAGCGACGAATTTAAGGGTCGTCACGCGTGCTTGAAGATTTTTAAACGTTGGATTATGTGGGTACTTGACGTTTGGTTGGATTCGTTAAGGGCGAACGATGGATGTAACGTTTAATCTTGGACAGTTGGAGTAATTGAGTTAAAAAACTTGTTTGTGTCTATTATTGTTAAGTAGCAGCTCAAGAGTTTTTTGTTAGTTATTATAGAAATTGACAGACCATATTTTCATTGTTATTACCTATTTATATTGATCAATAATATCAATTTAGCTGAATGTCTTGAATATGTACGTATTCATTAAATTGATTAAAGATAGTTGATTATATTTGCACTGCCACACTGTATGGATAATAAGTTACCGTTTAAGTAGAATAAGGCTGACTGGGGCAAGACAAGCACTTTGCTGAAATCCTACGAATGACTGGCATTTTTTTCAACTGCGCGTGCAATAGAAAGGCGGAAATTTAATTTGTTTCGGTGTTTGCAAGTAATAACATAAATTATTCATAATAATATATTTTAGAATTCATATTATATAATTTATGCCATCCGCTTTTAATATTAACTCGGGAATTCAATTGCAATGGCTTTTATGGCCGCAATATTTTACAAGCCATAAAGATTCAATCGACAACCATTAAAGTTTTTTTCAATCTCTTTAAAAAAAAAGTCAAATAGAATGAAATGCATAATAATGTCGCGATTGTTTTTCACCGCGAGTATTTTTAGAATAATGATGAATAAACTGAATTCAAATCAAAATCGAATTATTAAAATATCTAGATTATCTCCTTGATATAAAAAAGTTTAGCGCTTCCGTTAACTTTTACGGGCGTAACTAATGAATTTACACGTCCATAAAAAGTATAAAAATCTTTAAGAACAATGTAAACATGCCGGTAAAATAAAGTTTTTATGAGATGCAGTTCTAATTCCATGGCAGACAAAACTTTTTAAAGCTCGCAGATGTTTTTTTAGTGTTTTATTCAGCAAATTACGACTTTATAATTCTTTCGGGTTTTATTTTCTATTCTATTTTCCATCTGTTCCCATGCTCAATTGTTTCTACAACATTAAAGTTTCAATATATAAAAAAAAAAGTACTCAAAAGTCGAAACCCTCATATATCGAATAACTGATAGATCCAGACTGTCCTGCGCCAAATTTTTATTTCTAACCCACCACCAACGGATATACTATTCAAACAACCTTCGTTATCCTCCCCGCTCAAAACTCGCGCTGAAAAAAGCCAGGATAAATAAAGGTAAACGATATACAAAGATTGCATAACAGGCATTCCTCGTCTCCGTAATCAAACAAACTCACAGTACAATGCACAGGCACACTCTTCTACAGGCGCGCGCGTCGCGAAAGCCCACAGAACCGGAGAACGAGAGAGAGTTCACAGACACATCCACACTCACACACACACACACACACACACGCACACACACAACGGCATAGGCCTTTGTTTAGGTTTTACGCGCGGGCGAGTCTGTTCTCTCCCTAGGAATCGCTCGCGTATATGGTATTATACCGCATGCACAGCAGCAGCAGCAGCAGCGGCGGCGGCGACTGGCCAGCAGCAACGAGTGAGGCACCGCACGTAAAGCACACATGCAGTCGCGGCAGTGTCATCGCCGCCGTCAGTCTACCGACTCTCTCTGCACTTGTCTCTCACTCTCTCTTTCTCTCTCTCCCTCTCACTCTCCCCCTCTCTCTCTCTCTCTCTCTCTCTCTTTCTATCCGATCAATCGACCGGAGCTACACGGGCTGTCTATATATATGTGTACGCAGAGACACGTGATGAAACTCCGACCGTCTTTCTTTCTCTCTTTCTCTCTCTCTCTCTCTTGGACTATTAATAAATATGTCGCGAATATCGACTTGATAACCCCGAACGAGTCTAAGGTGCAGTACTGATCGACGTGTCAAATGCAGCCTTACCATCGCATCGCTGCCGCTGCTGTTGTTGCTCGGTAGTGCCAAGTCCGTGTGCTTTAAGTGGAAGGAGAGCTTTCGGGGGGGTTTAGTCGCGGACGATTTTTGCGTGTGCGTGCGCGGGTTGTGAGTGCGCGGCCACGACGTTATGGCTGTTGCGCGCGAAGTTTATAGTTACGGCCCCGACAGTCAAGCTAAGGACGTCAAAACTACTTATGAACGATCAGGTAACTCTTTTAAAGCCCTTTACTTGCTGCTGAAGACTTGTCTTCTAGTACTTACATTGTAGATACGAACCAATTAACTTTGTTTCGTGCATTGACCCTAAATACTTTCACAGTCCGTTGGTAGTGTTAATTTTCATTTATAAAATTGTTAAATGTACATGATAAACCCAATACTAAATATCCCCTGTTTTTTTAAAACCAACATAAAATTTTATCATGAATACAGAAAATAACTCTGACGATTGCACCACTTTCCTCTACAATCACCAACTCGCATTAAAAAATAAAGTAAATAATAGGCAGCCGCCTATTTAAGCCGTGTTCAAAGCGAGTACGGAAAATCTAATTTTCGCTGGCTTACAATAAATTACCGTCTGCGGCTAACCACGTGTCGTAAGAGTCGCGGCCCGGTGTTCCTTTTTTTCAAAGCCCGAACTAGCCCGACATAATTTATTGTGAAACAATTGCGTGAGTCACTGCGACTCCTTCGGAACTCGTTGTCTTGGCAGACGCGCGATCCTTACCGCGAATGGAAACTGACGCGACTCGAAAGTGCATCGTACCGGCAGTAGACAATAATGCACATTTATCATCTCTTGCTTGCAGTCACAACATTTCAGATATATAAACTGGATTGCGTCGTTGCAATATTATATCGATTCGTTTATATCCCGTTTTTTTTACAACGAATATGCATTGTACGTACAAATATAAAACCTTTATTGAGCAAAATTAAAGTGAAGTAAAAAAGGAAATTATTCAATTCGGTATAAAAAAAAGACAAGGTTTATTTTCACAATTCTGTGTTGTTTGTTCGTCCTAACGAAATATTCCTTTGCTGTTTGTATTCGATTAAATTGAATTGCTTTTGCTTGATCAGTTTCGGTTTGCATTCCGTGAGAACTTAAAGTGCAATTGTATGCATTAAACAAATGAATACATCCTTTGAATTAAACTTGTAGTTCAATGAAGCGTGACATCGATGGCAATCTCATATGTTCTGCATAGAAAGGCTCTCTGACATTTCCTACAGCTATGATGCACTGAAATACGAATACTTAGTTCCGATGACGTTCACTCCGTTTATTTTGTAATAAATAAATATATAACATTGCATAAAGTAGAAAAAAAACGAATTAACAAATTAGCTTTCGAATGCATATGAATAAAAAATATACGGAATATGAAAAACTTTTTGAAAAATTACACACATTCTTTAGGTCATCAACCTCTCCCATTGTGTCAATCGGCTATTAAATCAAAACAGAAGTCGGTGCACGGCCAAACGAGCAAGTCCCGAGTACGAGCTGCTAAACCGAAAATAAAATGTAGTCGTATCATGGCGCATTACGTAGCGCACGGCACTCTCGATATACACAAAGTCGCGATCGGAAACCTTAGAAAGGTAGTTGAACTACTTAAATGAGCGAGCCGCCTATGTGGGTCACTTATCTGTGATCCAATTCTTCCTTCGTGTCTTTTTTTTCTCTCTTTGCCCACCCGCTACACACACACACACACATATATCCTATTTGAAGAATCTTCAGTGGATCACGTGACTTCGTTAATAAAACGCCCGAGTTCGCTGCGAACAATAGGGGAACGAACCTGGATTTTGTAGTCCGTGACGTTTTTCTTTCCGACTTCTTCTTCTTCTTTTTTTGTTTCTTTCTCTTTTTGCATATTCCTGGACGAGAATAACAGCTTTTTAGTCGCTCGGAATAACCAGCCGCGAATCCTTTTGTGCCAAGTCCCTTTATTACGTGCTCATAATGCTAGCATTTCTTTTTTAGCCTGCCATTATCTTTATACATTATTATTTATGTCACCGCGTAGAGTTCAAGAACACGCGGTTTAGGCCTCGATGTATACATGTAATGCTAGATATTTTTGTACACAGAGTACAGTTACAATATCGTGAATGCGAGTTTTGAAATGTGAGAAGTCGGAATATTAAAATTATATTCTTTTACTTACCTTTTACTTTATTTCTTACGAGAGTTGCTCGCTTCACTCGTAATTAAATCGCTAATTGGGTGTAATTTGATGTGATTACTCGATCAAAGTGTAAAGAGCACTATAAGTACGTTATAATGCGCGATTAAAATAGACCTGGGACACTGTTTCAAATATAACATAATTATCAAATTAAATGAAAGTTGTTGTTGTTGTTCACTCGTATATAAGAAGAAATATGCACGTAGATATGAAGAATGGAAAGCTTACAGCATTGATGTTACTTTCCATCTCTCATAAATAAAACAATGTGGAAGATAATATTCACTTAATGGCAGTTAATTATGTTAATATCGAAGACATGAATGAAAGCCGTGTGAATCGGGTGAATTCATTATGTGTTTTATAAAGTCCTAGAATTAATATGGTTCATGAAAAGTAAACATTCTATTTTTTTTTCTCATCCATGAATTGCCATTTTCCGGACACGGGATATCCATTTATCCAAAAAATACAGATCTACTTTTATTTTAATAACGTCAAACAAATGTCATGAAATGCCAATAAGCCCGCGGCAACCGGTGAACTGAAAGTTGGCGCGATGATTCTCGCGGTCCTTTGTTTGCCCACCGGCCCCGGACGCGAATGAGCTTCTAAACGAATATACGTGCGAATTCCTCTCGCTCCAAATTCACCAATTCCAGCCAATTAAGAGGCCCGATGGAACGTCCCCACACACTCTGCTCAGTTACGAAATTTGAATAAAGTTTTTATTCCTGTTCGGAAGTTGTTACTTCATCTGTACGCGCGGTGTAAACAGGAAATGTACATTTTTTAAAGTAATATGTGCTTTTTATTACTAGATATAAATATTGTAAATAGCTGCGTTGCGTACAAATGAAATTTCTAATTTTTTTTCTGCATACATTGTCGTTTAACGAGTAGACTTTTATACATCATTCTATGAAGATCTGATTTTTTTCTAGCACATTCTATGAAACACGCAGTAATTAACGATTGTGCATTTCTCACTGCAGAGATAGCCCATTATTCAAAATTGGTTGAACGATGGAAACTTTCTACCTTCGGTTTACTTGCTTTCATCGCTATTTTAAAGTGATGACTCTCCATTAGCCTTCGAGAGGAAGCTGTGATATCACACCGACACATCGAATGCTTCATCCACCGCTCGCAGCCAGTTTTTTTTCTTATTTGAATTATTGATGGGCGACGCTTAGCCAGCGAATTTTATTGTTTTCGATACAGTTGTAAGATTCGTTTATTCTCCACACTTCGTTCCGAGCTATCGCTCTTTAGAAACTACCGCAGGCTTCGATGTGAGAGTTTTTCTAATTGATACAATTGTGTGTTTTCACACACGGAGGAGAGCAGAAATGCGTAGAACCGAAAGTGCGCGAGGCTAATTGAATTGATATAGATATAAATGAGTTTATTGATGGTCGACACTCGCATGTACGAGGGAAAAAAGTAAAAGTTGTGCAGCGATGGCTCGTTTTTTTTTTGTTATACACGCGCATTTCGAAATTACGGATAATTAGCACAGCGGAAATAACGCGAAAAGTGCAAGTTAACGGCTCGTTAATGGTCACGAACTCTGCGGGAAAGTGTATATAATGCTCGGCATAGCTGTACTTCAGGCTTTATTTTTTGTTGGCAAAACCTTTGCAAGAGTAGCGCACTCGTGCTTACCTTATGTCTCTAAGATTTTACGTATGCAATAAAAATCTTTGGATTTCATGTGAAAATGCTGTACAAGATATAGATTTAATTAGCGTAGCATGCAAAAATTATTTTTTCGTGCATAGTCCCTATAAGTTATAAGAAAGTAGTTACAATAAAACAAGTTATAAGTTTAATTAATCTTAATGTGTACAAAATGATTAAAGCATGAATTCTCTAGCATTAGTAATAATTTATATTAAATCAAAGATTCATAAGTCACCAAAATTGGTAAATTGTGTGTGTGTTTTTTTTCTTGTCAACTATAAAATCGTTATGGTAGCTTACATAAATTTATAAGCTTTCTAAATTTCAAATACGCAAATAAAATAGCTCGCAGAATTTGGTTACAAATTCAGAAAGGTAAAAGTTTTCTAAGAAAAAGCGAATTTTTGATAGATAAATTTTATACCCCATTTTTATACGATATTTCACCCACGACTATCTTCACAGAACATTAACTAGTCGATTCTAAAAGAAACTAGATAACTTCATCGACCAGCTAGAAAATATCCATCAATCACATCGAACAAACAAAAAGCTAGATTACTTTTAAAAATAAAGGCTGCTTTGTCTTCTCATGGGACAAAAGACAATAAGGATGATTTTTAAAACAAATGCTTAGCTGGCCGTTTATAAAATGGTTTTGCGATCTATTACAAGCTTGATAACTCATTAAATTTTAATGGAAGTATGGTCAGAAAGTTTAATTTTTATTAACAATTCCATCTGCAACCGATAAATTAACTGAAATATCAAACGGCAGCTAAAATTGGAACATTAAAAGTGCATTTCAGTTATTGCACCTCCTTGAAATCGCTTTGCAAAAATGTTTGGCAAATAGTAAATACTCGAATAACTTTTATTATAAAGTTTATAAAGGTAAAAAGAAGCAGCAAAAGAAGCCTTGAACTCTTTTGATAGCCGTATTATTTACTTAGACGTTAAAAAGATACGAATTTTCGAACAATTTTCTATCTATTAATGAAAGACGAAACACGAAAGAAAAACATAAAATGAAGGTAATATTATTATTTTAATAAAATAATGCTTTTATATCGATACAATATTTCGTAACAATGCTGAGAACTATTCCTAAGTCTAAATTACAATAGTTCATTAAATTAAAAAAATAATAGTTGTCAGTTGTAATACCCAATCCGAACTCCTTCCCACAATAACTAATGACTGTAACAATAGCAATAGCAAACCCAAAAATGAGGAAGAAACCGTTCTATCTCTCTAATAAAAATCCGTATAACATTTGTCCGCATTGGCTGTTGTGCAGAGTCGCCGAGGCGTTACGTGGAGGGCGAGGTGACGATTCACTATCGCTCGCCGGTCCGCGCAGAAGCTAAGGAGCCGCTGAGCGAGGAGGAGTTGGCGAGGCGCAGCGCCGAGAACATGCGCCGCGTCTATCAGGAGGAGCGTAGGCGCAAGTACCTCCAGGAGCTCCACGACATCGATTCGCGCCGACACACCGACAATTTCATGTAAGAATCTATATGAATGAAATACAATACACCCTTTCTACACTTTGTGTTTGTTTTGATGGAGCGCGATTCGTGGATCGATGAGAAAGGTCGTATCCCAGGGAGTACAGACATGCGTGGATTTATCTGGAGAAATAGAGATGGGAGTTATTGTATCAATCTGGTAAAGTCGAATTATCTGCTGTAGCCTTTTAAGAGAATTATTTGAGAGACTTTCTTGGATGTTGTAGTTGTTTTTTTTTTCTTTGTTTGAGGCTCATATCGATAAAATGTTTTGATGAGTAAATTACGAGATGAATATTTTCAATCAATTTTTTGAGATTGCAAAACATCGTAGTTAAAGAAATGAATGGTGCCGCTAACCAAATGCCACTAGATGTCGGCATAAATGAAAAGCAAACATTATTAAACTGCGCTTCGCGATAAGGTAATAACAGATTTTTAAAAAAAAGTAGTACAAGCGCGAAACTCTCAGCATATAAAATCTGAAACTCTTCTCGAATTTCTTTTTCCATAAACAAACATATAGTATAATTATTGTTTTCAATAAGAGCATTCTGTTCGAAAATTACATGGAAGAAAGAAGAATTTTCATGTCACCGAGCAATTGAATACTGTTAACACCTTTTTTACAGCAATGGCAGTTAATAAATTCTCATGTTACTTTAAAAACTACACTTTTCGCGCCTCGAGACAAAAGACTGTAATACCACAAGCGATAAGCAGTCTGCTTCTCAGTTTTTTACCGTACGAGCCGTTGCTCGGAATATTGATAGATACTATAAAATGTTATTAAAAAAGTCTATATTTCTATTGGAGAAGTACGAGTTTATGCGTATATGTTTACAACTTTATATATAGTGACGAAAATACGAGTGAGCTATGAATAAGCTTATCGCGGTGATAAGGCTGTAGTGAATATAATATTGGATCTATAAATAAACTTTTATGCTTATATAGAAAAATAGTGCAGAGTATAAAAAGATATAAGACCATTTTGGAAAGGTAAAACTTAAGTTTCTTGTAGGATAAGTACAATTATGTGTTGTTCAATAAAAGCAAGGACTCAACCTTGCCTCAATAACATTGTTATAGAATAAGAAACTGCGAATGGAATATTTATGCATTATTTTAAATCCCTTTTTTATTGATTCTGTAGAATAATCAATCAACCGATCCTTAGCTCGTGACTACGAACAGTGAGACATTATTCTGTAAGAACGATTAATTTAATCTTAATTTAGATGTTCGATCAATTACGTTCAAAGAAATTTAAGTATTATGCAGTTTATAGAAATATAAGTATTGCTCAAAACACGCTAATTAGATTGCATTAAAATACACATAAACGCTAATTAGCAAATAATCATTTCTTTAGCTAATTAATTATTGTGTATGAAAATATTATTATTTTAGAAAGATTTCTCGACGAGATGAGATATACTAAAAAGTATCGATAAAGCCACTCTTTAAACGGGCCAAAATCAAAACCAGTGGATATCTTAGTGAACCGAATAAGCGCAAATCCCCCAAGGTCCTTATACCGTCACCCAGCTAAACTAATCCCCCGCCCCCGAATTATGCTCCAGCAGACCGTCGCAAAAGTCGCCGATACCGCTGAATCGATACGACGACTTCATCGACGACCTGAGCTACAGGAGCAGATCGCAGGAGCAGACGCCTGAGCCGCGTCTGGTCGCCCGAGCCCTGTACAATTTCGTCGGACAATCGCCCCGTGAATTGACCTTCCGCCGCGGTGATCTGATTTTCGTCCGGCGCCAGGTCGACAAGAATTGGTACGAGGGCGAGCACAATGCGATGGTCGGCCTCTTCCCCTTCAATTATGTCGAGGTACGCGCGCCCTGCCACTTATCTTTCCAGCGTGTTGCGTGCAGTGTATGTACCTACGTGTACCCGCTGAGCCCGGCTCTCTCATTGTAATCGCTGCTAGATGGAGCTGCTCTGCACTGTTGCTGCTGATTAGAAATTCGGCACGCGTACATGCAATGGGGATTACGATATTTCAGTGTCTTTGGAAAGACAGTTTGTTTTTTTCTTCTTTTGAAAGTTCCAAATTTTGCGGTTGCAGATTTTAGAATATACTTGAAAAATTATATCTTTCTTTTTTAATTTCAAAGTAAAGTTATTTTAGTTAAGAATCTCTAGTAACTACTTTCTTTATCATTTATTTGAGTTGATCTGGTTCAACATTTTTCTCGCGCAAAAAAAATACTATAACTAATTAATCAAAGGCGCATTATTAATAATGCATTCATAATTTATGCAGATTATTCCTTACGATGAAATCAGGACGTTGCCAAAGAAACCTTACGAAGGTCAGGCACGGGCAAAATTCAATTTCATCGCTCAGACGAATCTCGAACTATCTCTAGGAAAAGGTAAAGATCTTTACTATACATAGTTCAATAAACTCTCAATAAAATTAAATTAAAATGTTGTTAAAAACTTTTCAGGGGAGCTCGTCTACTTGACCAGGAGGGTCGATGAAAACTGGTACGAAGGTCGCATTGGCACCAGGAAGGGAATCTTCCCGGTTTCCTATGTCGAAGTTATCTCCGCACCTGGCCTCAGGTCTGGTAAGTACTTTTTGCAAATTAACAAACTCCAGCATTCGTATACGATTGGTAAATAATTGGTAAATGATAAACTTAAAGAAAAAAATCTGTCGAGCAACATCATTTTACATAATTTTTACATAATAACTTAAATTAGCAATAACTTGAACAACGGCATACACAAGTTTTCATATACTACAAATGAAAAAGCACTCAGGCGTTTACCGCAGAATAGATTATACTCGCTACGCTGCAAGGCCTTTCATCCTTGGTAGTGAACTGCGTTGAGCATCATAATTCTCCGTTTCTTTCATTTTTGTTATTTTTAGAAACGCCTATTCAAAGCAAACCTGTTGCCTCCCCCGCTGCTCACAGTCTCTTATCGAACGGATCGGCAGGCGGGAAGCTCAGTATGGGATCCCATCATTACGTACCTTCGTTACCGGTCAATATTAACACAACTCAGCCTCACTATAATTCACTGGTAAGCCCTTATCGTGCCTCGTCTCTCTTTTAAAAGCGTACGCGCGTCACTGCAGACGCGCGAGACTCTTTGTAAATAGATTCAATCTCAATGAAACTTCGTAATGGAAGTTTGCGCATAGCGACGTTTAATTTTGAACTAATTGAAATGTTTGTGCGTGTGGTTGCAGCCAAAAGGAGGAAACAAGTTGCATGTAGCACCGGTTAACGAAACTCTGCACATCGATACGCAGACCGAGCCTATTCCGTAAGTGTTGATATCTCATCAATTTTCTCAAAATGTTATTGAAGTCGGAAAATAAATACAATGAAGCATCTATTAAAATGGCGTGTCAAAGAATGCACAGCTGAAAGTTAGCTAAGTAAAAGTTTGACGTGCAAATATCGCGTACATAGTGTCTGACCTGGTTCTGCTTTTATCTACTTCGATGTATACATTAGATCTACATTATTTCCTATTGTCACTCTTCGCGAATGAATTCTGAACTTATCCGTTGCGATATATCGATCAAAGACGTACTTGTTCAACTCGGCAAAACTTTCGTACAAAAAATTATAGTAAAGTATTTATTAAAAGTATATAACGTATACTTTCTATTTCAATTTTAATAAAAGTATCGCTTGGACTGCTGTAAATATTAAGCTATATAGACAACATTTGATAAACGTTGTATATTTAAATCATTCAAGTTTATGCATACCTATTCGTGATCGATTTTCAATATGAAAAAAATGTCATTGTGCGTATTGAGAAGCATTTTCTTTGACACATAATCATTTGAAATGCATAGAAATGTTGATAAGGCAGAAATCGTCGGTAATTTACCTTACGGCTACCATAACGACCGTCATCCGGCAAAGAATAACAAATTTTTCCTTGGATAAACCCAAGACCCGCATCGAGAAAAAGATCTAAAGCAGCCGTCGGGGCAATAACTAAGCTTGCATTACTGGGTCGACAGGTACCGAGCACTGTACAACTACAGACCGCAGAACGAGGACGAGCTCGAGCTGAACGAGGGCGACACCGTCTACGTGATGGAGAAGTGCGACGACGGCTGGTACGTCGGCTCGTCCCAGAGGACCGGCTACTTCGGCACCTTCCCCGGCAACTACGTCGAGCGCTTGTGAGGTCGGCTCAAGAGCCGCGACCTCGAGCGCATTAGACGCTCCTAGGGTCCGGCCCGGCGATCGCCACCTCGTAGGCGGCGGTCGCGCATAGTCGAGCGCATCATCGCGGCCATCGTGCCGACCGGCTTCGCCTCCTGCGGCGCCAGACGCTCCGACGACTACTCCGCCGAGCCTTGAGCTGCATCCGCGCGCTATATCCAAAGATGAGAGAGAGAGAGAGACAGACAGACATACAGACAGAGAGAGAGAGAGAGATAAATAGAGAAAGAGAGAGAGAGAGAGAGAGATGCGTGTGAGAAAGCTTGCTGCAGCCGCTGCTACTAGTGCCGGGGGGCGGGATTCGTGCGGGGACAGCTTTCGTAGAGATTGTCTCGAGGGAGGAGCTATTGCTCGGTCTTTTTCTTGGGAAAGTTCGGATGCGCCGCGAAGGGATATACGTAGATGTGTACTTTCGCAGGGTTTCGAGGAGGTTACATTGATTGTGCGCGCTTTCGATCTTTTGTCACAACGGTTTTTTAGTTTTATAACGATTTTCGATGCTTTTTATCATTCAAAAAGTGTAACAAGCTATACAGAGATTGTACGGGGGATAGGCGTACAATCGTGATTTGTTGCAATAATACAGATCGACGCAAGTTGTTCCCGTCCGAATCGAATCACAGCGTTGTAAATACCGTTAAAGAAAAAAAAACAGTCTTCCTGCAATTCTGAGCGAGTCTTATACATATATATACTGTATTCTTTTGTAATACGCCCGCGAAGCAAGGGGCGCCTTTTACCATTTTTTCTTATACGTATATCAAGGGGCTTATTCTCCAATGGATATCCGTTTAAACTAAAAAAAAAAACAAAAATAATTTAAACGAATATAAGAGAAACTCACAGGCGCGGATGAAAGACCTCGAAACATATTATAAAGAAAAGAAAAAGTGTGTACGACACGAGGCGCATTCAATCATAGGCTATAAAGAACGATAAGAACGTTGCATCTACCAAATAAAAAAAAAGAAAAGAAAAGGAGTTGGGATAAAATAAAGATTATAAGGATTGATAATCAGAGAGAGACGTGTCGAGTCTCTAGAGCTGTAAGCTAACGTGTAAGTAGTGTACAATAACGTTTTAGAGTCATCTCGATATATATAAATATAAATAAAATAAATATATATATACATATATAAAAGGAAGCCACGTAATCGCATCAAAACAGAAATGCACTTTTTCGCGCTTACTCAAAGCGGCACGCCGATATTAGCGCATTGTAATAATCGAGAAGGTGCGAATCGTTGACTATACCTTGTCGACCATATTATCACACACTTTTTCCATTTCTTTCTCTCTTTTCTTTTGTACGAAGTTTTACACGCGTTTTTGAATTCCAAGTCTGTGCCGCTGAATGCAGAATAAGCCGTGATAGTTTTTTGTAAGAATGAACAATATTGAAAATGTAATCGATTAAGCGGTAGAATTACGGATTATTCTGCCGTTAGCGATACGTAAATTTTGATAAATTGTGAGAAAGATGTGAGCGAGTAGATCGACAAGGTTAGCAAGAAGCTTTTGCATCTTCTCAAAATCGAAGCACTAGACTCGCCCGAAATATATAGAGACTGGACTTACAAGCGTGTGCGCGAAGTGGAAGATGTTAACAGAAAATAATCAAAAATCGGATGGTATCCACGCCCGATTTCCGTCGACCAACCATTTTTAATGAGAAAACAAGCAAAAAAGAGAGAAAGCGAAAGAAACATGGAGTTACGCGAGCTCAGAGCTATACACCATTGAGCCTAACCTTTAACGATACGCAAAACTTTTAAGCATTAACAAATAGTTAAGTGAAAGATTAAAAACATAACAAAATATCTATACTAATAAACTCGCATTTAGATATGAGACGTATGTAATACGTATAAAAAGAAAATAATCGAGAATCGAGTGCGCGTTTACTTTGGTCTAAGTTTTCATTTGTATCGTTGCTTGATTTTCGAACAACTTATATACACACACGAGATCCTTTTTGATAAAGCCATCGCGCGATTCTGAATGAAAAAAAAAGATACAAACAAACCAACAAACGATTTATTAATGCGGTCGACGTGTTTATCATTGATAATGTTTGCCTTCCCAAATTCGTATTTTTGTAAAGCATTATTTGTACCTCTACAATAAGGTCGAAGATTCGAGTGAATACAAGACAAAAAAAAACTAAGTATATTAAACAAAATAGAGCTAAAGCAGAATGATGACGATTATGATAATAATAAAGGATAATGTAAAACTGTCGCAATTACTGTATCTCGAAGTTAGCTGGTGTATTTGTAGCCTATGAAAAAAAAAAAAGAAAACTGCGAAACGAACGTACATTTTATTCGGGATTTTTCTGCAATCGAACACGCGACTCTGTTACTCTCTTCGAGTGTGTGTGCATCCTTTGCTTGGAATATATGGGATTTGTCTCGAGTTATTCGGAAAGTACCAAATTCATTCGATACATATTTTAATCGATTTTGTAAGAAAAATCGATATTAAATTATGTGGTTATTTGAGTTATTAGCAAATATATAATATATATATAGATATATATATTTTAATCATGCATGACTCGTTTATAGATACTTTATTTTTTACGAATGAACTATATATTTTTAGCTGTTAAGTTTATTTAGATTACGTTAAAACTCTCTATTTGCGTAGTATTTTATTCTAAGATTCTAGTTATACGTTGTTAATGTCTACATATTTTAGCGGTTTGTTACATTGTTAAATCTTTTACTTTTTTGATCCTCTATTCTAGTTATCTTCTAAAAGCCTATTCTTCTGTTGAATAATGACTAAACTAATTAAACTTCATCATTGTTCATGGTGCGCGTTATCCCAAATATTAATTAAAATTTTGAACCCCAAAATTTTTAATTAGTATTTACTTTCAAAATTGCCATTGACAGCCGAGACCTAATAACTCAAATAATAAAAAAAAAAAAAAAAAAACTGTTCACGCGCGCGTACAAACGTGCACGTAGTTAAAAATTTAAAAGGATTCGAGACAAACAGAAAGAGATAGCAGACCACATTATACACCAAAGGGAATGAGTAACTTTGTCGCAGCACGCGCTATTACCTATTTAAGCTATAATAAAAAAAGAACAAGGTCGCGCCGCTCGTAACCGATGGAAAATACGGGCAAAGAATAATGAAAAACTGTCTTTTAACTCCTGTGCAATGCGCCGGATTAATCGGCGTAGTTCAAAAATCAGACAATACTACCGTTTTAACTCCGATTGTAGCTAATTACCTTATTAGAGAGCCAAGAATTATTCTGATTAAGAGGCGATCGATGTCGATGAAGCGAAGGGGCATTTTTTCAGCAATCTATCCGCGGAGATTAGTCGTATATAATTATGGATATTGTTATTGAAGACGGGATTCTTTTGTTGTGTATAATTAGCGCTAAAATTGGCTTCTTGATTGATGTAACTGTCATGTATGAACACACGCAAACAGCCATATGTATAATAAACATGCAAATTGATTGACAAAGCAATTTTATTATTCCGATCGTCCAAGCTTTATGGAGTCAGATAATTGTATCTTCCATAATTGTACCTTGATTTTGAATCGATCTCTCCGAGCTACTTAGATATATACATATAAAAAGTAAAGTCATTGCCATTAGAGTAGAAATTGATTTAATAGAGAGTAGCACGAAAACGAAAGTATATCGTATCCAAAATATACATAATTATACATGTATTAAAACCGGGTAAATTTTTTGCAACAACAAAAAAAAGGGAGAAAATCGAGTGCACATACGGAAAAAAGGAAGAGTAAAATTTATGCGAGCTTCTAGTCGGTACTATATATATACGAAACACGTGTGTGTGTGTGTATGCGCGCTGGCTTCGCCGTCTCCACTATGTTACTAATAATGTCTTAACGGGCGCACACGCATTATGCATACACACCAAATAGACACACAGACAGACACAAACACACAGAAGAACAGAGAGAGAGAGAGAGAGAGAGAGAGAGCGCTGCGCTGCAGGCGAAAAATGCACGCGCGGCTAGACGTGCAGGCGTTAGTACGACCCTTTGCCAGCGATTCGCGCGCGCCCTGCTAACTGGCACATCTGTCAAAACATATCTTCTCGGAAATAATGTGTATCTTTAGACGAGGAAAAGCGAGTGTACGGGAGCATTTTCGTAAGAGCCAACGATTATTATTTCGACGATTGTGTGTATAGGTGCCGGAGCTCAAATTTTGTTTGTTTACGTATCGTTGCGCTAGTTTATCTTTTTCTAAGTGGAGGGATGAGTTATTTTTTTTTTGTTTTTATGTAAGAGAGGAGATTACGCTGAAGTATTTTACACATCATTCGGCATTTTTGCTTTCGTTGTGCTTTGTTTTTGGAAGATTTTTAATTGTTGTCTTTGAGTGGCGGTGAGGACGCCGAGGCGCAAGAAAGGAACGGAAGATACGTTTTGGCTTTCTTTTACTTTTACAATTTTGTGTCGAACTTTATGCTGCGTTGATTAGCACTAATGATGTTACTATGCATTGTACACTTCAAATACAAATAAAACCTAGTCTAATACTATTTCAATGTGTATCTTGTATTTATTTCAATTTACTTGTCTTATCCAAGATCTTATTCATTAAAACAATCAAACGTGACATTTTGTATGACAGTTTTTTTTATTCACAAAAATTTAAAAGAAAAATATACAAGTTCAAATACAATAGAATTTTTTATTAACAAATACTCAATAAATTAGTCGATCTTATAATTTAAATAAATAAGACTTATCTCTAAAATTCGAAATAATACAAACTTTTCATTATGATTAGTGAGCATACTCTGCTTATACCATAGCAGTGTTTAAGTCACCAAACTTTGAATCGAAACCTTCTTGACTAACAATTGGTGTAGAAAAAGAAAAACAATTTATTCAGCAGTAAAAAAGTATTCTGTCATTTACATTTTAATGATAAAATATATAATTGGAAGTCTTTAAAGCACTTTTGTTTACGAAATTATTATTACTCTATAAATGGTAAGGCGAGAAATGAAAGCTTATACATTGTACGTGAAAAAAAAATTATAAATATGAAACTCGCAACGTTAGCTTGCATCAATCTAAAATAATAAGAAAGAAAAATTATAAAATGCTTTTAAAACTTCATCCGCATAGCATCAAATTTATGATTCCACTCAGTCGCTCGATCATCTAAGATTTCCATTACAAAAAGTAAAAAAAATCATGGTAACGCACAAATTAATCTAATTCTTTTGGTATCCATTAAAGCATCAATCCGAACACAATATCGTATACTCCCCACTTACAAATCATAAAGAGTGTCTCTCACTCACAAGCACAACTTCTCGTACACAGTTTCATCATCGCCGTCATCATTTGCCACGACAGGAGAAACAGCAGCGTCTACGAAAGGCCGAGTTCCTGCAGTAGCTGTCGAGGTCTCGCGCGGCGCAGTGCTGGCCCTTGTCCCTGCGACAATGCGAGTCGGGCCTGCAATCGGCACTGCGCCAAGCGTTGCCTTTGCAGGCGCGCAACTCGTCCGGTGCTCGGGTACCGTTGCACGAGTCCACTAGGAGCTGCTGCTGCTCCAGGAGTTCATCCGCCGGTAGGTCTACGCACCGCGCCTTCCGAGTCTGCACGCCTCGGCCACAGCTTTGTGAGCACTGACAAATACGAAATATATATGAATATTCTTCCGATGATTTGGAGGATTTTATTAATTTATAACGATACAGAAGATTTTTTGTAAGAGAAAGAAAAAATGCTTATTAAGCAGTATCTATATGTATCAGTATAGCGTAGTCCAAGAAGGCGAGAGCTTTTGAAAAATTTGTTCGCTAGCCTTCGCACTTTAAACAATCACATTTACGAATAGTCCGCATAAATATTCTTAATTATGATGGTAAAGCTTCGTTGTCCGCCAGCTGCATAGCCTTCAAAGCATACAATTCAGTCGGAAGGATTAAAAGCCTGGAAGAAAAGCAACTCACCGGTGACCAATCGCCGTAGACCCAATGGCCGGAGCACAGGGCGATTTTATTGCACTCGCGCACCGTGGCCGGCTGTCTTTGATCCCGACACTTTGAGGGCGGCACCGTGTTCCTGTAAACCCTGAGCTCGTTTTCCCGCGTCACCTGACGCTCGCCGAAAGTCGCGCGCACGCAATAGAGCCTGCGCTGCTGCGTCCCCACCATCGTTCCGCAGCCCGTCGACGACGACGACGACGACGACGACGACGACGACGACGACGACAAAGGCGTTACGACGCTGCATCTCTCCCACATGCCGGCTATCCACGTGTACTCGCAACTGCAACACGACACAAGTCGCGCGTCAGTGTTGTGCGTGCGCCACTCGATTTATAGGATGCCTTTGAACTTTATTTCGGGACGCCGCGTGTGTGTTACGCGTATCGAGGGATTTGTTGCAGCTTGGGACACGTTGCAACGTGCGAACCAGTTATATTTGGAACCGCGGGGGGAGTGGGACATAAGTAGCGTTGACCGAAGTCTGCCTGAAGTTTGGAAGTCGAGATGCTTTGGCTAATTTAGGGTATATCGAGGTGCAATATTTGTAACGTACTTTTAAAAATCACTTTGAAACAACTTATTTTTAAACAGTTGCGCTTAATGTTTTCTGGCAATCCTTCGTATGCGTGTGTAGCTGTGAGAACACTTTAATTCTATTTGACTTGTTTACTATTTCTCTAAGGTAGTCATAAACGTTTTAAAAGAACGTAAGGAAAGAATCAGAAGATTCGGTTTAGTAAAAGTTTGCGCCTCCCATAAAAAAAATTCGACCGCTAAAATGCTATTTCAAAGTTGTAAAAAGTCCAAGTACTTCCCCCGGGGAAATCCGCACGTGGGCGTAAAACAGTTAACTACTCCTTTATAAAGTACGCAAATAAAATAACTCGCAACAAACGAAGTTCGCCACTGACAGTCTAAACTTCTTTTCCTTTATCTAGAATCCAATAAATATACGCATTTAAATTTACTTTGACATTGCACAAGAAAATAACGGAAATTATTTATTTTTATAGAATGGAATAGGTTTATGCCACTATAAACTGTCAATCTTAATAAAACCTTGTTATTCCCTTAGTCTTACCAAACACGACTCGCACTACTTAACAACAATGCTTATCATGAAAATTTGATAAAATCTTTTTCATAAACGATACAACTGGATAGTCGAAAAAAATAGGCCAGACAGACGAACCTGGCAATATTACACCTCTCTAGGTCCCGATGGCCGGGCGGTTTGGCGGTAAGCAGACACTTCCTGCGAGAGACCAGCTCCCGCGTCGTCTCGTCCCTACAATGAAGGCTCCTGCGTCTGACTCCACCGCCGCAGCTCGCCGAACACGGGCCCGCGCCGCTTCCCACCAGCCACACGTACCGGACCTTGGCTGTGCGCAGCTCCGAGCGGGATATCGCGTACTGCGACGAGACCGCTATCGAGGCACCTGTGTGCACCACTTCCAATGCTGCTATCAGCTACCAAACGGGAAATCAATTGATTTTATACATTCACTTTGTTCAAGTAGCTATCGATTGATATTATTAAGTACTTTTGTCTTAGATCGAATGTTTTTGCGATGAATGAGATTGAATTAAATGCTTGTATATATTACATTTACGTTGATTGAACGATAAATATGCCAATGAAAGACTTTGACTTTCCATAAACTACATTCTCAATAAATTTACTGATATTTAATGTAAAAGAAAAAATACTGACTACCGAAGGAACGATATCTTTTTTCTTCTTATTAATCTATTATCTTGTTTTCTATGTTGCTGTAGGCTTTCGATGTAATTTTTCAAACTTCCATGATTACGAATGCGAGATGAGAAGCAATAATAAATATCTATCAACGTCCATTATTATATCAAAAAATGTTATTTCTTTTTAATTTCATCGAAATTCCTTGTTCAACAGAGAATGGAAAAAGGATATATTTTCCAAAAGTCACCTTCATATGTAGAGGAATTCATGTTGCAAAACATCTAACTGTATTTTTAATTATAAAAGCATTGAAACATTGAATAATTCGTATAAAAATATTACCGTTCTGCACCTTTAATGCAAAGAAAGAAGAGAAATAAAATCAATGAAATTCAATAATTTGAATATCGAAACTAGAAATATACGTAGGTAGTAGAGAAAATTATTTTTAATCAACAAAAAAAGAAATAAGACAATCTTACAGAAACGACGATCTCCGACGCAATCGGTCCTCTGCTCCACAGCACGTACTTTTCCTCCAGCCTCTCTATTCTAAATGCGGCTCCCTCGATTATCATAACTTGCGCACGTCCGTCGACATCGAATTCGCTTATTTCGTGCCGTCTCCTTTGACCGTCTCGTATGAGAATTTTCATATTTCCTTCGTGGGGCACGGAATCCGTAAGTAGAATCGTAACTACGACTTTGATGTTGTGCGAGAGCCTTGGTATTACCGCCAGCCGCGTTGTCTCTATATCAAAGCAAGTCATAATTTCTACTATAATTTATATTTTAGTCTTGGCGATATTTAGCGTGTAGATTAAAAATTGTCTAACGTTCGGATAAGATTGTTAAAAACTTTATTTGAACGTTTCTTACTTTATTTTATAAAGAACTATACTCGGAATTGGTGTACTTAAACTGTACTTTCATAGACATTTTTGTTTTTTAAACATCAGTTTAAGATTTATGTCAACTTAATCAATTTTTATCATTTTTTATCAACTCGAGATACTCAGTCTGAACTATACACTTGGATAAGAAAAAAGCAAACAGACCATTGGTATTTTTGTGAGTAAGGTAATAAAGGAGGATGCCAGGCATATGCAGCAACTAGAAGATTATAGAATAATGTACGAAAATACCGTTGATGTTTAGAGTTGACCAAAACAAAGAATTTACAAACAAAAATGATATGGGAAAATGCAGGGAAAGTTATGGAATAAAAATGTGAAATTAGATAAAATAAGTAAATAGGTCAGTATTTCATGATCCATTAAATTGCAAAAAGTTTTTAAAATGGATTTTTCTTTAAAGGAATTTTATACATAATTATTTTTTTTGCCTAGCGGGCCGAAAGTGCCACTTTCTCTCCCGGGGCCGGTTTGAGACAGTGGCAATTTCGTCCTTGCTAGGCAAAATAGTACATTACACATCCAGGGAGGAAAAGTAAGAATGGTCTCAGATCGCATGTAAATTGTCACCCGAGCCGAAGGCGATATACTAGTATATAATATACTAATTCCTTCTACCCCGGCCGAAAGTTCGTAAAAACTCCCTGATTTCGGGACCGAAAGTGTATCATTACTTACTTGGAAAGATGCGCAGTAACCCATGGCGCATGTGCAGTAGTCTATGACACATCTCGAAAATAATAATAACCTATCTCAAGCTAGGGAGAAGTTAAATTAATATTCATTTAAGTCAATACTCGTTTTCAAAATCATAAATTTTAAAATTTTTTTTAATTTTAATCATAATTCTTCAAAGTAAACAAGAAAAACATTTTCTGTATATTGAGATACATGAGATTTATCAGTCCATTTCAGGAAATCACTGTAAACTAATTCATATTTCGCACAGGATTTTGCTGGCATTATTTTCTCTGCAATTAGATTTCCTTCAATTTCGAAATCTCTTAAAATAGATTCTTCATTCCCTTCAATGAAATCTGAATCTTCTGAATCATCTGAAACAGATGCAGCTAAACAAGCCATTTCCACAACTTTTGTAGGCTATTATATAATATAATGTAATATACTATACTATAATATAATATAATATAATATAGTATAATATAATATAATATCACTATCGACAAAAATTGCGAACCAACAGATATTAGTTACAAAGAGTAGATGCACAGATGTCTATGGCGTATATTTAACTCAAATAATAGTATTTAGCTATGCATGACTTAAATCAAATTTCTTATTATCTAATTTTTAAATAATTTATATTATAGTATATTAATGTTACACGAACTTTCGGCCCGATAGGAGGAAAGAAAGTACGATATTACTGGCTTGCGTGTGTTGCCGCCCGAGCGAAGCGAGTACTTTCGGCCCACATAGCGTAATATACTAATTATGTTTAAATCAGTATTAGGAATATGTATTGACAGATATTAAGATAGATCCTGAACCACAAATAGCTAAAGTTGTAAGAAAGTAACCATCCACGGACCGCAGAGAAACGTCAATTTCAGTATATCGGCCCCCCCAAGTTCGGTCATAGTTTTTAACTTCTCTCCAGCACAGAGAGTATCCCTCGTAGTAAGTAAGCCAGGAGTCCAAGTCCAAGTTGGAATGGAACTTAACCTCATAGTATTCCCGTCTCCACGGGCACACGTATAGACCGTTATTAGACCGAGCCAAGGAGAGAGAGAGGGAGAGAGAGAGAGAGAGAGTGAGTATAGGTAGTAGTAGTCTTTGACTCGGACAAAATCGCATCCGCCAAAGTTTCATATCGAGTTTCACGCAGCAGCTCTCGCGATACCCACTCTCACACCCTCTACATCATCTCCCGTCTCACTAAACTAGTTTCATATACCCCTTCCCTGTGTACTCGCCGCTACATTCGATTATCGATCTCGCGTGGGGTGTGTGCGCGCGCGCGCGTGTGTGTGTGTGTGTGTGTGTGTGTGTGTGAATATACGAACCTCGACGCAGCTTCCGCTGGAACTTGCCGGCCACGTTCTCGCAGGTGGAGTTGTTGCCGTCGCAGATGCCGCACACGTCCCGAGTGCGGCCCGAGCCTAATACACCGTCACAACCCATCGGCCTACACGCACCCTAAGAGCAATAGATCGTACAGCCTTGTGCTATATATTACAGAAATTCCGAGTGGGAGATTTGGCGAACCCCTCATACACGGCTTTTTCAGACATACTTTTATTAAGAATTTCATACATTTTTGCATTTATTTTAAATTGTTCAATGTATTTTATATTAGACAATGATTATATTCATTTCTAGAATTAGCCTCGCATATATCTCTCTAGATAAAAAAGTTTATTCGCTGAGCCATTGTGAAAATACAAATCATTTATTTGCTAATACTGACTCTACATAGTTAGGATCTTCTTTCCATAGAAAGTATGGGATAATGAAATCAATTTCACTTGAGTAAGTTGTGCAGCACTATTGTTGCAAAATAAGTGACGAAAATAACTGTTTTATATTGCAGTTTAGGTCGTAACTTACTTGGATACAGATGTCACTGGTCTCGTAGTTGCAGGGCGTGCCATTCTCGACATCCAAGCCGGTGTGAAATATCTCACCGGTCTCCTTTCTGTAGCAGACCAGCTGACAGTTGGGACCACCGTCGAAAGTCTCGTAAGCCAGCCACGTACCATTGCCGTCAAACGGACTCTTTCTCAGTCCCGTGTGGGCGTTGAAAAATCGCGAGCACTGACGGCCTCGCAAGTCCACTCGCTCGTCGCAAGCCGGCAAGTCGCAGAGTCGGAACTCTTTCGATTCCCCCTCGCAGCTGCACTTGCGTGAAAACAGTCGTGCGATGAAAGGAGGTGATGATTTATGACGAATCGATTGATATTTTGAGAAAAAGTGATTATTGCGTTTATAAATAAAGCAGCGCGTTTCGAGCGACGATTTCTGTTTTCTCAAGTGTTGTCCATGTTACAAAAGTAGACTAAAATAACTCGAATAAAAATGAAATGAAATCTTTTTAACCTTATGAAAAATCGAAATTTCTCCCATAACTCATCAACTATCATGTTTTACGCGCGGCAATAATTTTATGAATTTCATTGACGAACTGCGCGCGAATTTGTCTTGGATAATTTATTATACGAGAGACTCTTGCGCAACTTTCCTGACCGTTAGGAGGAGGGGATAAAACTTGGACTTACAAGCCGCTGCAATGTCGTATCCTGTGCTGAAGTCCGATGCCGCAACTCCTGGA
Organism: Megastigmus dorsalis; assembly: GCA_900490025.1. NCBI lineage: Eukaryota > Metazoa > Arthropoda > Insecta > Hymenoptera > Megastigmidae > Megastigmus > Megastigmus dorsalis. The sequence goes on from UELU01138676.1 coordinate 54,727, forward strand.
GCATTCGCTCCACGAGCCCCAAGAACCCCAAGTATTTTCCAGCTTACCGCGTACCGCCAGCGGAGTTGGCTCGTATCGTTTTTCATCGATCGACTCGCACATACCGTTGACGCACCACTGCAACAAAAGTTCAAGCTTATTGCCATTGTTAGACGCGCTAATTAACTTACGCACGGCTAATCATAATAATGTTATTAATTTGCTTTATTATTATACATATAAGATTTTCAAGACTAAGTTAGGTTTCGTAATTTATGTTTTCAGAATTGTTAATCGTTATTTTAGCAAGGCTTCTTCGAGGTTGAATCATCGAGTCTTGGAAGATAAAATTTCAGACTATCGAGATAAATTTTTTCCATTATATTTAGGTGAAGAATTATAGTGACAGAAATTGATAAAAGTAAATAGCTTATTAATAGATACGTTAATAAAAAGGATTATTCACTATTTTCAGGTGTCGAATCATTCCTTCGAATATAAAGAGTCTACTTGGCATGATCCTTTAAAGGCAATAATCATGGCTAGAGAATGAAACCTTGAAAGTTAAACTGGAATCTAAATGATTAAGTTTACATATCCATTAGAAAAGCATCGTTTATTCCAGTCCATTCATTCACAGAATAGCGAGTTTCTCGTGCTAAATATCGATATCGTCTACGTCGAGTCCATATATCCCCATAAACACTCGGGCAAAAGACGATAAACTCTCGAGTTTCCAGACACGCGCGCGCAGAGCCGCAAGAGACTTCTCTCTCTCTCTCTCTCTCTCTATCTCTCGCGAGAGAGTGAGAGAGAGAGAGCAATTAACTTCGGGGGCCATAATTCCATTTCCACAAAAGCGCATCCAAGCCGCGGCAGACTCTCGAGAAGTCAAGTCAGAAGCAGAGCGTCGTCGTCGTCGTCGTCGCTATATAGCAGCGGTCATTAAGCCTCCCCTACCCTACCATCGCTCGTCGGCCCACTTGCCTTATTTTCGGCGCACAATGTTCCTTCCAGTGGCGGTCCCTTCTTCGTCTTGCAGGCCTGCGAAGAGCCGTTGTAGCGTCCGCACCAGAGATGCGAGCACAGACTCGACGATTCCAGATTCCTGCATCGGCTATATCTGCGCAAACAAACGTTTTTACACTCTCCGAGTCTCGCTATATAGAGCAGTTCTCTTACGAGAGAGACGTTCGCGCATCCGAGCTTCGTGTGTTTGCTCTTCGTGAAGCGCGGCCCAGCTTTCTCTCTCTCTCTCTCTCTCTCTCGCTTTATCGTTGTGAAAATATTTTCCTGCCGAGCTTAGCGCTTGAGTATTTGAGTGCTATGTACTAGGCGGACGGCTGTAGCTGTTATTCGTATAGGTGCGTGTATTATTAATGCACTTCGTTCTGGGTGTGTTTTCATATATTATTATATTTTTTAACCCGATTTCTATGGATCAAAATGATATTTGACGCTAGATTTCAAATAATTTCTGGTACTGCTGAGTTTCAATGGAATTGTATAATTCAATTTTAAATCGAATCCCGAACTCTAAAGCTCACATTCAAATTAATACTTTGCTTTCGAAACTTTTTTTGTCCGAATTTCTTTAAACAAATATCCAATTTTTAAGAAAAATAACGTCGTCCAAATTATTTACAACTTTGCCAAATACCATTGTGAACTAACTTTTCCTCGCAGTCGAAGAAGAAGGAACTTTAAATACGCGAGTGCGCGCGCGAGAAGGTGCAGACAATTATTTTCATCGCCCCATTAAATTATAAAGCAGCAATGAAGTAGCAGCGGCCGTATTTTCTCTTGCTCTTCTCGTCCTCCGCATAGTACTGGTCCTCCCCTTCGCTGCCAACTTATGCACAACAAGACGAGAAGCTGAGAGAATAGAGAGAGAGAGAGAGAGAGAGAGAGAGAGAGAGAGAAGCGTAACTTTCGGAGCAACTGACTCACTAATCTGCAGTTGTTCCACCCTCTACTTCGCTCTCTGCGCTATCGCCCCTAACGAGTTTTAATGGTGTGCTCGCATCTCGCTGAGCCGCCGCGTTAATTACAGCGAGAATATATTGAACAGTGTCGATAGTTCGCGCTATATACTCGTGTTGCGCATATACGCAGCTGATCGCGTTAAAGAGACCGAGTAGAATGGACCTTGTTTGTGAAAATTACGGTGCGATCTCATTTTGGCTCTTTGTATTTGCAATCTTTAACATGCAAAAGTTTCTAACTTCGTTGTCATCATTTCGAACACCTTCGATATCTGTTTTAGTATATGCTGTGTAATAAAAGTACGATTCATCGATAATACATTAGTAATTAGATTGTACTATTAATTGAGTTGCAATGATAAAGCCATAAAACAGTAATCAAATCTCGACCTGCTTTCTAAATACTGCATTGACCCAAGTTCAAGAAATCTAGCAGAAGCTCGTAGTTCCAAAGCAGCTGGTATACTCGAGTACTATGATAATAAGTATATACGCACCCTTCACCGAATTCCATTCTGCACTGCTCGTCCAAGCTAAAGACCCCATTCAGGCTGCCTCTCGCGATTGGCGAGTCATCGTCACTCGGTCGATTCAGTAGGCACGTCCAGTGTCTGAAATGTATTTTTTTCCTTTCTCACCCTCTTTCGTAATTCATTTAAACTCCCTCACAGAATTCGCCCTGTCCATTTTTTCGCTGAATAACGCGTCCGTCGTTAATTTCTGGACGTGCGAAGAAAATAAATCGTTTGTTGCAAAATTCAAATGAAATAGTAATAAGTATACAAAAGTATTTTCAAAAGTATAACAAAATCGTAGTATCGAGTTATTTGTTCCGTTATGTCAGATTTATGTTAAGAGTAAATAATTTTGACGAAAAATTACGAACAAACAAAGGCTACTGAACACATACTTGGCTCGTCGGTGGAATTCTTTTCTGGAACAGGTGGACCAATGAAAATTGTGAAAGGTGGCAGCCACCATCGGTGCCATAATGCTGCCACGTACAGCCTCTCTTGCACACGTATTTCCAGAATTTTTGTCACCGTCGTGCGAAAGACCCAATCTGTTTCACCATTAAATAAAGAATTTATTAATGTGCGCGTAAGTCGATGTTTTTTAAGTTTGTCAAAATTATATTACTTTCACTTTATAATATAAAGACTATTGTGCGATGCTCCATGCTGAACTATATTGCTTTTTATTCTTACTCATATTCGCGGTCCCATATGTACTGTAACTCAATGTACAGATTACTTAAAAAAAAATTTGAATCATAAATCTATTTCCTCAAGATGATTCTTATTAATCGCTTTTTATCCTTTTTTGAAATCCCGTAAAAGTATTAGGAAGATCGGAGCTAAATTGCACACTAGGCAAAGTTGGTATAAAGTCGAATACCCATCTTATCAAACTTTATTTTCAACTTTTAATAACGTGTGCAAACTAAAAATACTGAAAAATATCAAACTTCCACGATTCCTCTTGTTTTCTAACTTTACAATATAAATCACGAAAATTGTTTAAAGGCAAACCTATTTAATTATACGCAATTTATCTTCTACTGTACCTCGAAAGACAATATCTTATCGGACCATTATACCGAAATGAAAAATATGGACAAATTCGTCGCGATTGAGTATAATTATACTATAAAGAATTACCAAAGGCAACAAATAAAATCGTCTGTAGTCGAAGTCTGAATAAAAAAGGTTTTGTGCGTACGAACATGTGGGCGACTTCGTGGGCAATGATGAAGGCGCTGGTAAGTCCCTCGTCGCGATTGAGGGCACAGGATCTGGATGGATCACAGGCACCGGAGACCGGCGCATAACCGGATGGACCGCCGATGTCGAGCCTCGTCAACCAGACAGCCACGTCGTACGTCTCGTTCGACTGGCTCAGCAGTTTGCGATTCCACTTGTTCACGTTCTCGAGGGAGCGACGCGCGTTCCCGTGATGCACCTGTGGCCAGGACGTATTATATTTACGACTTTATCGCGCCGCTCTGCTCTTCTCTTATCTTCGCTCAATAGGGAAGTGAACTGATGGTTTTCTTTAATCCGCCGGGGCACTTGGGTTATTTATCCATAAATGAGATTCTATTTCTTCGTTTTTTTTTATTTATTCAAAAATCGAAGTGGATAATTCGGTAGGAAGATTTATAGTACAACTTTTATAATATAAACTTCTCACTTTTTCGTAAGTAAAAGCAATGGATTTTATTCTCAAGTTTACTTCCCTACTGCTTTTTTTAAATACTTTTTATATGTGTACGATAGAATCATAAGTCACCTCAGATATTAGGAAAACATTTATAAAATACGAAGAGATTGCTCAATATTGAAAAGCGATTACCATTCCATCCTTCTTGTCGGTATAGAAAATCATACGAACGACCACGAGCTGCATATTGGAGTCGAGGGACGGATCTTTGTAAATCGCACTGACCTGTAACGATACGAGATAGAAATTGGAATATAATAGTAATTGAATAAAGTCAATTTAAATTAAGTGAAATCGCGTTTCAGGGAAGTTTAACGAAATTGTCAAGGCAGGGGGGAACGTTTCGAATCTAACGCTTATCAACACGGTGCTAAGGGCGATTTAACTTTTCGAGCCTTCCGGCACGACGGGAACTTCTTAATAGTTTTGATCCCCTTTGGCTTCGCGGATTAACGGCGTCGTTATATTTAAATTGTGCTTCTATTTGAAAGGCTTTCTTATAAAATTTATTAATTACATCTTTGCGAGACTGATAAATTGCGATACTTACGATGTTGAGGAGAGCCAAGATGTATTGCTGAACTCGAGAGCCGTGAAAATCGATTACCGAGTAGTCAGCTACTATTGCTAGTTCGAGCCACTTTGGAGGTGAAAATTTATTCATCGTTTTTCTAGCTAGTAAATAATATCACGATTAATAGGATTTTTCAGTGTTTCTTGTAAAATAACATGATTTATTATTGAAAAAAATATAAATGTTGATTAAAGATACAATAAAAATTAAAAATGTATTTTCAAACAAAATTGATAATAAATTAATTAGGCATTGCAAACTAGTATATATTTTATAGACGAATTTCATCCCCTACATATGTATTGTTTTCACTGTGCATAGTTCTTTATAAGAAATAAATTAACTTGGTTATTCGAGAGAATATTATCAATGGCATCAGACTCGAATCAGAACTGCATGTTTAACATACGTATCAAGAACTCTCAAATGTGATATTTAATTATGTATTCCCACACAATGTAATTAGATACTATACATGCAATTAAAAAATTTATAAAATAAGTAAATCACAACAAGTACAAATTATAAGAAAATTTACGTGTATACTATGTTGATAACTTTTTACAAACTTCCAAATGTTATTTAAATTATATATAAAAAAAAACTTATTTCATTAAACCTTGCAAAGTCTATAGTAAAAAGTGCTATTTTTAAAACATCGCATGATTGAAAAGTGTGAGCTCATTGTAGTTATAATTAACGCATTAATTACTCATAGACTGGAAAGATTGAAAAGCGTTACCTACGCATTTTGAAACAATATTTAATACTGTAAAAGACATATTTTACAATGTTTATTATCAACTTTAGCTTATTAGCTAACAATTATATACTCTGAAAAAATGATTGTTGAAAAATGACTATACCGTCTAGATAATTTTGGATTATATACTAGTTCTACATGGCCAAGTACTAGATTCTCTGGGTAGCATATATGATTAGATCGAGAAGGTATAGTAATTTTTCCGACAATCATTTTCTTAGTGTATCCAAACTCTCAAATCGCGAGAACGCTATGACAATGTGTACTTATTAAAGTAACATTTCAACATAAAAAAAACCGACAGCTTTGTTTCCTTTTCATTGTCGATTTCACAGTCTTTACTTTTTACAATCTTCAAATCGTTACTATTCTTAATTTCAGCCGTTCCACGACTTCCTCGATCGTAAAATCATACATCAACAGATACGTATCCCTTCCTCTCTCTTTCTCTCACTCCCTCTCTTGGACCCTTAGAATTTCCTCCGAACACACTTACTCGGTAGTCTCTCCCTCTGCCAGCTCATGTCGAAGAAGTAGCCTACATTGTCACTGTCTTCCGCACCAACGCCACCGCCACCACCACCACCTGCAGCATCCCTCGTGCTTTCCAGCTCATTGTTCCTACCGAGATCGGTGCGCTCGCTCAGCAATTCCGGACTCTCCTCGTAATTCTCGGCGTCGAACGTGTCGCCGGTGAGGTTGTAAAATCGTCGACTCGCCTCGTAAACCATCGAGGAGGAGCTGCTGGCGGCATCGCGTCTAGCTCGCGCGTAATCAGCCTCGTAGAGCAGATGTTCGCCGGCCTTGGACAGCAGTGGTTCCACCAGATAGGTTCGGTTCTCCAGATTCACCAGACCGAAGAATTCGTCTTGACAGCGCGTTAGCAAGACCCTCGAGCTACCCTCCCAGCCATGAATCTCACCTTCTCGACTCTCGCATCCATTCAGTGGTACTGCTGTTGACGTTGACGACACGCCGTCTGGCCATTCCGCCGTGAATCTCGGAGAGATTACAAGGTGTTGATTGGGCTCGGTCTTTAGGATCCAATCGTTTATGGATACAAACTGTAGGTTGCGATCGTCGTCGTGCGGTACCGATCGGCGATCGCGCGACAACTCGGCACGCGGTATGATGCGCGGATGAACGACTCGCGGGTAGCGTTGATGGCCGTTGACGTTGACTAGGATCAGAGCCAGGGAGATGACGATGCTCCTTTGGAGGATTGATGACAACTCGCGCGAACTAGCGAATGCGGCAATCATCGTTCTGCGAGGAATTCCTATTGTTTCCTTTATCACATGGCTTAATTGTACAGTTATACTATGGTTTGCTGCATCAGTTTTATTGCACTTTTAGTAACCGTATGTTTCCTTTTTCTACGTTTAAGTATAGATGCTTATGCGTTTCTCATTGCACATCTTCATTATCGACACTACTCACGATGCTCGTAATTTAGCATGTACACACTTTTAACATTGCCAACCAAACTCTTCAAAAAGCGTTCCAAAATATTTAATAATAGCGCGACCACTTGTACCGTGCCAATTTTTCAATTCCCACACTGGGACGACGTATACATTTGTCTCTCGAACTCATGTTTCCGTTGAAATCTTAATGCGTTTATTTGAAATATTCTGATGCCTGGCGATGAATCATTTCGCCACACTTTAATATAGCAGCACTCAATCTTTCTATTCATTCATGAATATTAACTATCGTCAATTACTCACTCGCAACGACAATTTACACGCTGAACGTCAAGATAATATAAACACACACACAACTTATGTACTGCATCTCGAACGATCGACACACATCGCAAGATCCACCACAGCAAAAAAAAACCGAATGACACAATTTGTTCTTTTTTCCGAACATACAGTCGCGTGATCGTTCCACCATGTATAACTCCGCGATCTTGCGTCTCTCGGCAAGCAACGATTTCACCATCCAAGAATGCAGCGCATCTAATCAAACTCAATCCGATCGCAAACGAAAGCCAAGTGATTCCCAAAACTCAAGACACCGAATCTAAGACGCACACGGATAAAGCTCGCTTGCTACTCTCCGTATAGGAACAAAAAAAACTAGATTCGCACTGCGCACTGGTGTCGCGTTGGTAGAGTGCGGTAAAAGCGCGCGTGCCGAGAGCGAGGCGTGAAAAATTCTCCCTAATTATCGTTTAATTAGGCCGCGGAGCCAGTTCGCGCCGCGTCAGCCGACTGGTGACTGGCCACCACATGGGCGAAAGCTCATGCGGCAAAAGCGGGGGAATAAGAGAGCATAGAATGAGACAAGCTATAACAACTACGGGCCGCGCGCGGCTTTATGGGGGCCAACTCCGCGCAGACTACTGAAAGACGGGAGGAGTATACGGAGGAGTGCGAGCATTTTAAAAGCGGAGCGAAAGCGGAGGAGACGGAAGAGAGTTTTCGTCTGTATAAACGTGTTCATGTGTGTGTGTGTGTGTGTGTGTGTGTGTGCGTGCGTGTGCGTGTGTGCGAGTGCATTACGGCGCTACAGAGGCTCACGGGTATGCGTGTCGAGGCTTACGCTCTCGTCGTCTCGAAGAGTCTCGCTTGGCATTCTAATAATGGCAGCTTTATGCGTGCGAGTGTTTCTGCATGTGTGTGCATGCGTGTGTATGCGTGTGGTTCGCGCACGCGCGCGTGTGCGTGTGTGTGTGTGCGCGCATGTATAGTGTGTCGCTCTCTCGCTCGCATAGAACGGTCAGTGTTCTTGCGGGAGAGCTCTACGTTTGACTCGAACACGCCCTCTCGTCTTTTTATTTATTTTGCTACTCGTGTCTCTTCTTCTCTTTCTTGTATGTATATATGGACCGAGCAGACGAGACGTAGCGGTGCCTATGGCTCTCGCGTACGAGACTTTTGGCTTTCTCCGCGAGTTCTCACGCGGTGATTTGTTTTTTCTATCTTTTGGTTGTATTTCGGAGGATTCGGTGCTTTCGTTGGTTTTTTTTTCCCCTCTTTTTTTTTTACCAGAGGTTTAATGATTTCTCGTTGTTGTGGTTGGAGGTTTTCGGTATTTTTAGACGATTGATGTTACGACTTCGCTTAAAATGTAATTTGAGCATTTTATTGGATGGGGGAGGGGGTTATATAAAAGGGCTGGTTTCGTTCATGTAATAAATAAATGTGGTCATTGGGTCTTATTACACTTCAAGACACTGTATCAGCCACAACTTTCCGAAAAAGTATATAATCTTCTTCGGTTTATCGTTATTCAATAGTATTTTAAGTCTAATAAATGTAATTACTGTCCAATAAAAATGCGGCTTTAGCGATCTTTTATACTGTCATAGATTAATTAATTTTTCATCTGAAATAAATTCGGCATTCGGAATAATGCAAATGAAGATCATTTAGATTGTCGCATATAACAAGGGAAGGAAAAATTATATTCAATAATTACTGGATATGCATTTTCCAAAGTTATTTAGTAATAAAAAATTTTAAAAATTTATTCAAGATTTTTGAGAAAACCACTATTAGTACCATGAGCTAGATTTACTAAATGATCAGTGCTGGAATGTAAATAGTCCAATTAAATACGATCCAACATAGCTCACTAAAAAACTTCTTACTCCAATGCTAACAACAATCTAGAAAGAGTAACAGTAATATGTATAAATGGCTCTTAGTACCAGGAATAATATATATAATAATGCAAAGAAATATATGATGAAAGTAATAATCTAGTAAAATTATCCAAAAATCTATCCCACTTTTTCACCTAATTTGATTTGACTACTTTGAAAAAGATTGTTATTTCATACCTAATATTAATCCTTTCTATATTAGCTACACTAATAGAGAAACATTTTGTAACTGTTGTAAAATGAAATACAGAACTTTTCATGACTTTAAAATTTTCTTGCTTACTTTTTCTATATTGAATTGAATTTGACGAATAAAACACGTTTTTAATCCAATTTAATATTGAATTACGTTCACAACATACATTCGTAAGCTAAAAAATTATTTCGTAAAAAATCATTATCATAAATTTTTCTAAAAATTTCCTATAATTTTCTAGCGGCCGATAAAAACTTAAAAATGCCTGTTTTTTGCGACAACGAGTATTATCAATTTTTCTTGGCTGCTGTTGTCTTTTATCGTCCGCCGATCTATAAATAGTCCCGTTAGGTTCGCTTAACAAGTTAAAAATTGCGAAAATAGTTTTTCAGCTACAAAAATTTACATACTGGTATGACAAACCAAACAATATGAAAAAATTAAATGACACGAAGAGTTTGGTATGGTAAGTTAGGGATGAATATTATACATAGAGTAGTTATTATTTCTTTAATCAGATATAGACTGGAAACTTTTTTAGTTGATAAAGAAATTGAAGCAACAAAATTAATCAATAAACATAAAATACCGAAAAACAGCGGTAAATGGATATATATGTCCATTTACTATAGTGTAGAAAAAGTATACTTTAGAATTGCTTTTCAGTTATAATTTCTTATACGAATTCAATCACGAAAGTCTGTGTTCTATGAGCAATAATGTAACAGTAGAAAAATATTTAAAGTTCCAGAAAAATGGTAATGAATCGAGAAATAAAGTTTTGCAAAATCTTATTTTCTTTTTGAACACACTAGAGCAGTCATCCTATTTCTGATTTCGAACAATATTGTCACTGATTTCACAAATAAATTCTATATATTTAATAAAAAAAAAATCATGTATACATTTATTACAGTAAATAATTATGCTTATCTCTGATAAATAAAATAAATTTTTAAAGACATTTTAATGTTTCATGACGCTTGCAGTTCATGATGAAAAACATTATTTTATTTCCCAATAAAGATAACAAAAATTCGAATTTATCGTATAACGTTATAATTATACTATAAACTGACCAATGTTTCATAATAGAATGGCAGATTATTATACATCATATTGTATTACAAACTGTATAGATATAACGCAAAAGATATACGGAACTCAACTATTTACAGCTTGAGAGCTCCTCAAAAGTAAGTGAAAGACAGTTAAACAATTTAGTTATGCAGTGCATAATAATAATTAACAATTAGTTAATTATTATCAGGTATTATTGATAATTTGTAAAATCGCTTACCGTTAAAACCTTAAAAAACATTTTTTTTATTATAATTCACTTATTTAGACCAGACTATTTAACAATATAAATTTTATCTTCACAATTTCTTATAAATTGTAGAGTTTTGACTTTTTTGTAGGATTATTGGTATCCGTGCGGTTTCTCTCTTAAGATCTACTTGAATTGAAATGCTTGAATCAAATATATCCCTACTTATATTTTATATGCTTTTGTTTTCTGCAGATGCCTTGTTATCTATAAAAAATAAGATTGCACCTGTAATTAGTCACTTAGATCATGGCTCGTTTTTATTCGTACGTGTTTCTTATGCTACTACTGATTGTTAAGCAGCAGCAAGTGAATTCCGAAATTTTAACCGCCATCGCTACAGTTGCTAGTATTATGGGAATAGTAGACTTTATATGGTCTAAAGCTGACAGAATATCTGACATAGCTGGCATTAATGTCAAACCACGAAAAGCGATAGATGAACTTAGAGCTTTAAAATTATCGAATCGAATAGAAGCAATTACGGAAGAAATAACTACTGATATACAGGATGCAGGGTATAAGCAGACTCTACGTGAAAGAGTGGATAATCTTTTGCATGCTGTAAATTTCATCGAATATAAGTTCCAGGATTTTGTAGAATATAATAAAACGTATAATAATTACTTATATACTAAAATAGTCCGAGATGCAGATGAATTACTGCGCCAAGATGCATATGGAATTCTTTTCAATCTCCAAGAAGCCTATAGACTTGTGTATGACGAAAATTTCCTAAATATTCTTGCTCTTATGAACAATGTTATGGACAAGGTATTGCTAGATTAATTCATATTTTATTGAAAATTTTACACGAGTATTTAAGAAAAAGAAAATAATCATGGCGAAACACCATTCTGGAGGAAATGTCCAAAAACGATATGTTTTCATGGTAGAAATAATTTAACCACAATCTGGCCAGTGAAAAGTTTTTTCTTTTTCTTTCTCTTTTCTCTAAATTTTCATTAAAATCATTTTTCTTCTATCAAAAACTCTGCTAATCTGCTAATCTATAGAATGAATGAAAAGTCAACATGATTTGTATTTTTTTATGTATCGGTCTTTTGATTTGATATATAATACAGGGATATTCAGGTACTTGTTTGAGGAATAAAACAACCGAAATAGAAGATAGGACACTAGCGGCAGGATTCGAAACCGTGCAGCAAATATATCGAAATTTATATGAATCACTCAAATTGACTGCAGCAAAGGCAGTTATAACGATTAAAATCGCTTTTGAAATTCTTAGATCATACAGCAAAGCTCCCAAATTTAACAAGTGCTTAAATCAGTTTTTATTGATATCCTTTTCAGATGGTAATTTTTATATAATATATATAATTTATATTGATAATTGTAAACTTCGTTTCCTACATTTTTCAAGACTACATTTTGAGAATCCATCTTTACTTTTTTTTAAGAGTGCATATTTTTCTAATGTTACGGTATAACGAGAAAAAAATAAATTATCTTCACTTTTGTCTGAATGTAAAACACTTTTTATGAAAACATTATTTAATTCAATCGAAAATATAGGTCTGGTGGTATATAGACTTGTACTTTTTAAGTATTTTCGTGTAATAGAAGTGGAAAGTTGCGCCAACGAAAAAACCAGCAATAGCAGTAAATAAAACTCCTGAGATGACCTTGATTGCTTGAATTTTGCTATGTGCTTCTGGGGATTTCTCTTTCAACTCCAAAGATTCAAAGTACTATCTAATATTAGAAATTTAACATGAAAGATTTATAATGGATTATACGAAACAGTTTAAAGGCACTTTATTATAATTTCACAAGTAGCCGGAAACTTTGAGTTGAAGACAAAGAATCGAATTCTGATTTACCATTTTCTCGTAAAATTTTATTGAAGTGATTTCAATTGTCTTACTTAATAAAATAAAACTATGTGTAATATTTACTATTATGATTATTATAATACAATGTAATTTAAATTATAGATGAGTTTCAATATGAATTTATTAAAATAAAAGAAGCCGTAAATAACTTGGATAAAACTGCTGTGGAAGTTGTTAAATATTATATGAAGCAATTACCCACAGTTGTTTGGAGATGCAATCCGGAAATTCAAACCAAAGGTTGTAATACCGAAATATATTCGTACTTTTTTAGAAACATTATAATTTATTCAAAATATTTATGATTCAGATGTGACGTATTTTAAAATGGAAAATTTATTTAAAACGCACATCTATTCAACCAGGATCGATTATAATGGATGCGAAGGTATTTCTTTTATTTCTAGGTTTATTTAGTTGTAGCAATAATTTTAGTATACAAGTTGTAATAGAAACTCCGTGCATTTACAAAGTAAAAGTTTTTAGAACTAAAGAATTCGTGGAATGATTTTATATTTTTCTACATATAATTTTAATGAGCAAATAAGCAACGTATTAGATAATATCCTTGTGTCCTTATTTCCCTTGTGTTCCAACTTCATGGAATCTCGACACCGATGTTATGGGAGTCAAAATAGGATAAAAGCTTAATATTTTACAAAGCTATGAACAGTTAAATTGCAATCCTCATTTGGCACTTAAAATACGAAGAAGTTTATTTTGAAGTTAGCTTTTTTAGGGTTCAAATAGCGAAGTAGCTTACTGTTTTAGCAAGGTTTTGTTCCGTGTAGGTACGAAATAGGGACGAATTTTCAATCGTTTATCAAAACAAGAATTGGACTTCAATAGCGTCCCAAATTGAAAATTGGCATTGGTAGTATCAACAGATGTACAAGATTAGTAGAAGATTCCGAATTCAGTCAGACTATGTATACAGATTTATACTATCCATGTTAATTTTCAAATTTTAACCATATAAATCTCATTTTTCCTTTGATACAAATAGCTGATTTTTTTCAAAAAATGTTTTTTATTTTGCAAACTATAAAATCATATAATTTACTAAGAAGTGGCATAAAGAAGATCACACCAGTGTCTTTTTATACAGCTATGAAAGTATTAATATAATCCTGGATCCATTATCTACATTTTCTATGATTTCTTTATTTTGTTTCATATGTTTCGTTTACATTGCCCGTAACAACTCTTACGTCTTAAGGTATTCCCAGCCCCAGACAAACTATTAGAACAATAAAATAAATGTAATACAAAAGTATAACAATCCTCGAATCATAATCAAACAATATTTTAAGGAAACAACCATAATTCTGAAAAGATATGAACGATTAAAGTTCGACTTTTTTGCGACCCTACTTCGCGCCCGTGTTAATTCTTACAGGATTATGGAAGATCTTTAGAAATATTTTTCTGTCATCGTATTTTGCGACTTTCAATAACTAAAAAATATTTACTTCATTGATAATTCTAAACTATGTTAATTCCATAATTCATAAATCATTTTATAATTATTTATTTAGTATATATATAAAAGTAAAATTTCGTTTTTTTAATATTTATCTAGTCAAACCCTCGCTTGACTAGTCTGTCGCTTGGAATCCGCTGTGATTTTAACATTTTATATATTTTTATAAGGTAAAGCATGTCAGTATCTAAGGAAATGCAATAATCCTGTCGCCTGCGGAAATATATTTGATAAAACTGCTGATATTACAGTATGTTATTCGGTAAGTAGAATATTTAATATACAATAAACAACATGAATGTTTATCTTGTTATTGATGGTTTCTCTTCAGGATCGTGATGACCGACGAATTGAATATTATTATATAAAACCAAACTACATGGACAAGGATGTCTATGGACTCAGTAGAAAATGCCCATTTAGTAAACACTGGAGTGTTGGCTGGAGGTCTTTAGGCACTGTTAATTTATGTACTTGTGAAGAAAGTTCTACTTCCAGTGATCGATTCATTGACGTAAGTCTTGTAGAATCAGATTGGAAAAATCACCGGTAGGTAGAATAAAATAATGTTTAGCGTATTTTATTTTTTATTTCCTATTAATTGTATACAATGTTTTGGGCAACTTGGACACTATACATATTGTATCTTGGAATGAAATTGTACAAGCATGATAATTGGTGATTTCATTTCAGTAGAAACTTGCAAAGAAAAAAGGTGCTACTTCGTTTGAGGTTAAAGAAATGTGCTATTTTGTATATGTTAATTTGGTAAACTGTGTGGCAAATGTTAATGATGGGTTTCAACACATAATACAAATTCTATTGCAAAAACTTTTGTGTTTACTCAATGTACAAAAATCATAATACTTGTCACATTAGCCCTCGCTGCATCAAGTGGGGTCTAAGAGGGACCTCAGAGGGACCTCAAGAAGTTATCCTCGTAAATCAGACACACGTTAATAGTTTAACTTACAATAGGTCGTAATCAACAGTCTCGAAAATCTCTGTATATGATCCAAATTTCTAGCAAAAGTATTAACATATGTTCAATTTACGAGAACTTCTTTTGAATATTAAAATGAACTTACAGTTATTAGTTCAGCAAGAACTGAAACGTGTTTATATTATTGTATCTTAACGTTCTCACGAAATAGTCTATATATTAGAAAAAAAATGTAATAGCATCTTTCTCGAATTGAAAACGAAATAGAAATGTTTTGGAATCGTAAAAATTGTTTTAATAGTCCACAATTTTAAATCAACATGCATTTGCGCATTTATATACACTCGCTTCCCATTGAATTTGCCCTCACAAAATTTAAATTAAACAAGAAGTATATTTACAAATATGGTAGCTATAGATTTTTTTTGAATACCATTTTATTTTTTTACCATGTACCTAATTAAATCTTACTCATTTTAACAAATGAGATTATTTAAATCGACGAGTTAGATTAATATAATTTCATATGTTTGTGGAAGTAAAGATTTAGGATTTAAATATTGAGATAAGTATTAGTAGTGCTGAATAGCACAATTTTGATCTATTATTTGATAATTACGATAATTCGTAATGGTTATTTTTTAAATATTTTGTGCAAAGCGTTATTACAGGAATAAGACTAGTGAAAAAAGAGCATACACTTGGCATTGAAATTCAAGAGGGAGAATTGGGGCCTTCTGCTACTATAATATATAATAAGGGAGAATGGAAAGAACGAAAATTTCGGGAAAAACCTACGGAACCCAGTAATTAAAATTTATTTCTTAACCTATATCTTTTTAAAAGGAATTATTTATTTGTAACATAAGCTTACACCAATAAGTATTTATCTAAATATTTTCAAATATTATACAACTTTCTTTGAAAAGTCTTTATAATAATATGATGTGCAGGAAGAATAAGATATTGATAAAAACAGTATTAAAAATACTGATAGTAATTCACTAATTAGAGTTATTAGCAAATATACATTATTGTTTTAAAAATAAAAAGATTTTCAATTCTAAATTCTAGATTCTTCGACAAACATTATAAATAGTATCTATAGAATAGAGTAGATCAATTTTTCTAAAATAGGAATGGCAATAAAAATTTATCATTTTTATGTGTTAGTTTTGCAGATCATTTATTATTTCGATATTGTTTGAAGTTAAAATCATTGTAACTATATATATGCATTATAAATCATACATTTTTATTCATGATATAACAGCATCAGAAAATAGTATCTTTTTTTATACATTTTATAATTGAATTTTGATATCATAATTTAAACAGAAATGAATGATGACAAATTACGAATAAATCAATATAAATATTTCTATTTAATAAATTTTAATACATAAAACATATATTTTTACGAACGCCAAACAGATATACATCCACGGGATAAAGAATATTACAAAATAGCTGTAATAAAATGGACCGAAGGTAGAAAAATACTATTAAAAGACTATTTTTCTGATTCGTTGCTGAATACGGAAATCCTGGTCGGAGTAGGTTTCATAATGGACGATGGAATCTTGAAACTTTCTCTACGTTACATGCCATTTAATTATACAACTGGAAGATTGATTTTTGATGCTTACAATAAAAATTCTACATATAGACTACAAAATCCAACTTCTGAAAGGTAGTTCAAAACATTTACGTGAAATTATTGAATGTTACCTATTATGCTATAAAAAAATATGTTCTTTAGAAGTACACAATTGGCGTTACCTAATAATCTTGACGTACCAAACTTATCCAGTGGACAAAAAACAATTGCATGGCAGGATACAAACAAGTATATTGAACTCAAAACTAGTGGCTTAAAAGCAGACGCTGGTCAAACTACAATACCATTTTTTGATTGTCAAAATGTAACCACGACTAGACTGACACCTATGGTTGGTGTAGGCCTGTACTATAAAAGCGACAATAAAACCGGAGGATTTCTAGGATTCAAACTATTCACTTATGATATAGAACCAAACATTGTTCACAGCGATGAAGAAGATATTTCGAGTTCTGTATTAGAATCTTGGAAGCCCTATGCTAGATTTTCTCAAATTTCGTAAAAGCGCCCGTGTGCAAGAATTTATTGCTATACATATTTTGCATCAAATATGTACAGTTCAATAAGTATATGAACTTAGAATCATATGAATTCTTAAATTAAAAATAAATACGACAATGAATTTGTATAGATGTGAAAAAATGCTAATTAAATCAAATAAGTGATATTTTGAAATCTATTTTTTTATTTCCACAGTTCACTATTAGTTTATATATAGTTTCCTCAGATAGGAAGATTCGTACAGGGGAAAAGAAATTTATTTTTCCTAAAATACTAAAAAACATGGTTTTATCATCATTGGAACAAAACTTAACTATTATAGAGAAAAAAATTTTTTGTACATTTGCGTGCGCGCGTGTGTATTTGTTTATATATCTGTATACATCAAGAACGAATTAACCGATTTTTAAATTTCAAACTTCATTTTATTCGTTTTTTTTTTGTGGAATGGCAGTTGAAAATAATTTTCAGTTTCATCTATTTCAATTGATTAAAAAAATGCCTTTTTTATTTTTAATATTTTTAATTTTTAATTTTTAATTTTTTCATATTCCAAACTTTAATATCTAAAAAAATTACAGTATGCGCTTGAAAAAGATTTCAATTACCTTCGATTTGAGACCTTATTTTTTAAAATAACTTGCGTCGTTTCTCTGTTGTTTTGAAAAATATCGAGACGACAAAAATACTAAAATCTAGAGCATAGTTAGAAGTAATATTTCAATTTAGTACAAATTTTGTATAAAATTATGGTATTACATATACGCATACATGTGGGCCAAAAGACCAGTATTATTATCCTTGATAACAGGAATTACTAAAGTAATATAACTATGAGCTCTGGTAATGGAAATTATATGCTATATGAAGTTCATTTATTATTATATGGAAACAAGTAATTGAAAGATTTCAAAAGTTAAATTGGAATGTTTCAGATTCTTTTATAAAATGAAGTACCGCATGCCTTAAAGAAAAGATTATACTGTATACATAAAATAGTATTTTTGTAACATATTGACCAAAATATTTTTGAACCATGCTCTTGATATAAGTATATAATAGTATAATATACTAATTTTGGTGGAATGTTAAAAATTTTTGTATTTATTTCTACTAGGGTAACTGATGGTATTACTGCGGATCTGTAAGTAGCACGAGTTTCAGCGGTTCAAATAAAAATATATACGTCTTAATTGTGATTTTCCTCTTTTCATATAATTATTTGAAGATTTGTTAATTGATTGAGAAAGTCAACAGGATACAAAACAGGTGTTTAAATTGGATCACAACGAATGAAAATTTGGCTTCAATACAGGTACTTGCGTAGGTAGTACTTCGCCGCAATTACTGTGGACATGTCGTTTTACAGCCATGCAATTAGTTCTACAAACTACAAAGCTAAAGTTATTCTCATAGCAATATTGATATATTTTTGACAAAATGATGTCGAAAATTTGGATTGGTTTTAAGATTATGCGGTGCAATCAAAACATCGTGCAGTTACCTGTAATCGATAGCTATCTGTCTATGAAGCTAATACTGCGGACGGATATACGATATATAAATTGTTAATACTATATTTTCTGTTGCATTTTCCTCATAACTGCACTGAGAAAAATGGATACTGCTCGCAAGAGGAAAAATCTGCTTGTGAGACATGCACGTACGGCAAGATAAAATCTACTTGAAGCTGGTAACCGGGTTCTCCTTTCTAAATTATGGTTTTCTTGTTTCTAGCAGAAAAAACTCTTCCTTCTAAACCAATATTCAGCCGGCAAAAAGATTACGTGCTTGCTGTAAAATGAAATTTGCTTACCGCAAGTAGATAAACTCTACAAGTGATATTCTCCGCTCGAATGAAAGAGCGTTGGTCTTTATAAATTAAATTTATTTTCTGAAAGACAAAATCTTTTTCCTGTAAGTAGATAAACCTTATTCCATTAAGCAGAAACTAATTTTCCTTCTAAAGAAAATTTAAGTCCTTTCATAAGAACCGTATCAGGTGCAAATAGATAATAACTCGGAGTATTAATACTCTACACATATCTTATAGAACATAACTTATATGTATATATATGTTTAGATATAATCGTTTGGAAACTATCAAGAATAAATTAATGTAACGATAAAAATGATAAAGCTATTTTAATGAAGTATATAAGTCAATATTTATGAAAGATTTTAATTTCCATCGAATGGATTTCTTCTTATTGTCAGTATATGCCAAATATTTTCAGAAATACTTTAGTCGCAGATTTAAAAGATTTCTATTTTAATTGAATGGGTTTCTTCTTGTAGGAAGTATATGCTAAATTTTTACAGGATTAATCAAATAGCAGATTAAAGTATAATTCCTCTACAATCAAATTTCAATATTCTTCATTCAAACAGAATCGAAGGAAACAGATTTTATTCTTCATTCAAGAAAAAAAAATTACGTTCCCAAACAAAATTATTTTCTTCTTAATTCAAGTGGATTCTGCTTGCATCAAGTATCTACTTTTCTCAGTGTAGATTATTATAGTTTAAAGGTAAAGTGCTACAAAATATTTTTAATGTTTTATATGTTTATATCAATGTCTAACAACAGAGTAATATTTACTCAACTGAATTTTATGGTTCCACAGCTCCAGTAGAAGTTAAAAATAAAATATTTTTTATTAATTTTGTAAGAAACCCAAAATAACGACCAGTCTTGCATATTTTATACTATTTTAATGATAGGTTCACAACCAAACTAAGCTATTAAAATTATCAATTCTATTATACTTTTACATAGAAAAAAACGCAATATTTTTTTATTATTTAACTGCGTGTTAAATCCATAATTTTATATAGTTATGTGATTTAAAAAAGAACACGACCATAATATAAAATATCCAGAACGATAGAACAAATTTTGTTAAATAGAAAAAAAATTGTTATAAAACTAAGCAAGATTCTAATAAAGGTAGGGTATTTATATAACACATTAACAATTTTTAGTTTTATTCTTTCAATAAGAATAAATAAATATTAATCTACATAAATTATCCTGTTCCTATATTGTTCAGCATAATCACATTTATACTACTAGTCGGTTTTAATCGACGACATTTAATATAATTTATACAATCAAATAACATAATATATTTGTATTGTTGTGTATGCTAGATAGATTAACGTATATCTGCCAATATTATCCTCTACACGCTTCACATTTTTTATGTTTTAAACGCTCGAAATAATCTATTTGATTTATTCTAAAGGAAGCGGAAATAATTCAGTGCATATTAATTAATTTTTGAATTATATATTTTTTACATTTAGTTTGAATATTCTTGGTGGCAGCATCAATACTTTGGAAAACTAATTTAATCATCCAGACATTACACTACTAAATCTATCATGGGTTTGAGTACCATAATTACTTTACTCTGCAGTACTGCAGGAATAATCGACTTTTTTTGGAATAAAGTAGACAGAATAAGTGCCGAAATTCGTAGTAACGACTTACAACATTATGGATACGAACAGTTTAACGCTGAAAAAATAGAACATCAACTCAAAGTGATGAGATATAAGATTCTCACAGCAATCGACATAGCATCAGATCAACACACTCTAGTTGATAGATTAAATGATATTTCGAGACATGTAAGCCAGATAGAAAATTGGTTCGACTCTTTTGTAAATGAAGATGTGCTTAAGAATAAAGTATCTAGAACGCTAATAACTGAAGCAGCAAGAGCATTATACACTGATTCCAGAGGACCCATATATCGTGTTCAAGAAGTTTTCCGGCTAATTTATAGTCACGAGACCCCGGGTCTACTTCAGCTTACGGATAAAATGATTAATAAGGTATGTGCACTATCTTAGCTATGAGCTTAAGTAAATTATACAATACAATAAAAAAGTAATGCTATGCTTTTTTCAAATGCAGAAATTTTCAACAACCTGCTTAGGTGATGGAAACGAATCTCGAACTTGGTTAACTGTGCAACAAATATACTATAGCTTTTACTTGATGCTTAAATCAACTTCGGTAAAAGCTTTTCTGACGGTTCAAAAAGCCGTAGAAGTTATTGAAACATACGCAAACGCTACTAACAAGAATAAATGCCAGATATCGCCGGGAATTGCATTTATGGACAAGGGTAATATTTTCAGTATTTTATTTCTAATATTATTAATATTGAGCTTGATTTTTAAAAACTTAATATGTGAAAGAGCTTGGTTGTATAAAAAATCTTTGCCAATCCATTAGCACTTAGCTTCCTCGAATTTAATCATTTTTGGTCCAATATTTTAACCATTAAAATATAAAAAAATAAAATAAAATCGATTTTCAAATAAAAAAAACGGTTAAGTCGTTCTTGAGATATAGACGTTTCTGTACACCCAATTTCACATCTTTTCTTCTGATATAAACACAAAATTTTGAATATTCTGCGGTTAAAAACCACTGTCAATTTACTGGCATCTTCGAACTTAATTATTTGTTCCAATATATATGTATTACATCTTTTTTTATTAAAATCAATTAGTTGATAAAACGTATTTAAAAATAACCCGAAAAAATTTTTTAACGTAATTTAAAGTATGTAGTACTTATATCAATTTATATTTATTTGAGAATTTTCAGGTAACGAATACAATTGAAATAGAGATGTGCCAAGTTACGCACTGCGTTATATTTCCCCATACTCCCCTATATAGTATCTATGAAAAAAACCTTTCCAAAAAAAGTTTAAAATCGGCAAGTATGCTTTGTTACCAAACTTCATCAATATTCGTAATTAGTATTCAGACTTAAATTGTGTAAAGGGGTTACTCCCGTTGAAGTTTATTAATAAATCAATAGATAAATTAAAAATATTCTTTAATAATAAATAAATAATAAAATACTCTTAGACTATCATTCATTGTTAACATTCTACTATCACTTTTTTGAATAAAACTTTATTATTATTTTTTTTCTTTCATTATTTTCCCTTATTTATTTAATTTCATTCTAAAATTTTTTCTGACACTACGTTTAATTTTGTTCATATTTTAAAAAATCACAATAAAATGAAATCAATTGGTTCTCTTTCCAATATAAAATCACATAATTTTTCCATTTCTGGTCAATGGCCAATTTAAACTAAAGAAAGTTGTGAAATCAATTGAGAAACTGTCAAGTATTCGTTTTGTCTTAATAAAATGGGATTCAACTTGGATATGATGCTTCATTAATTTTGTTAGTAATCTTGATAATTTATCTGCTACAGATATTAAATTATTTTAAAAATTTTTAATATTTTTAGATTATTAGTACATTAATTGTGCAGGTAATAAGTCCGTTCATCCATAATAACACGTTCCCAATTTTATAAAATATCTTTAATCTCAAAAAATAACTATGAACATACTTGGCGGCCCGTCTACAGGCAATTTAAGGTGTAGTGTATAATCATTGTTTTACTTAATATTTATAAATCTTAACATTCCTATGTCCTAATACTACCTCTCTTTCTCCATGCTTTATGACAGTTTCTTATATTTTTAAAAAGAATTTTTGTATCGTTGAAGCTAATTGAAAGATTTATAGAAAAATGCATGTAAAATGAAAGAATTACAGAAAAATGCATGTAAAATTAAAAATAATTTGGAATATCATTTTTCCTATTTTAGAGCTGTATACCACGAAAGTGTTACTTTGGGTCAACGTAAGAATATATCGTTTCTTCAGAGTAAAAATGCTACAACTCAGAATCCGGTTAGAAAAGGCGACAGTTCAGAAGAATTTTGGAACAGTCTTCTCTCGATTTATATGAAAAAATTCTTTGAAAATAGTTCAATAGTATTGTAATTATTGACAAATTAATGTATATAATTTTCATAGAATTTCTACGTAAAATTAAAAAATAACCCTGTCTTAAAGTCGGGAGAAAAGTGAACCTTTGCCAGTTGTCTCCTTTCCGAAACGGACTCTGACTTGTTAATCTTTTATTTTGATTCTGAGTTGTCGCTTCCTTACACGGGAACAACAATAGTATATAGATTACGCAAGACATCTCCGCAAACCCCCATAACAATAAAAACAATTATACGATTACAGTTAAAAATATTAATTTCGTACTGCCAGATATGAAAAGTAAAGAGCGTGGACATCCGAGTGACGTTAGTTCACCAATAAATTGCCTGCAGATGGGCTGCCAAGTAGTTCATAGTTATTTTTTGAGATAAAAGATATTTTATAAAATTGGGAACGTGTTATTCTGGATGAAGCGACTTATTACCTGCACAATTAGTGTACCAATAATCTAAAAATATTAAAAATTTTTAAAATAATTTAATAGCTGTAGCAGATAAATTATCAAGATTTCTAAAAAAATTAATGAAGCATCCAATAATATCCAAGTTGAAGCCCATTTTATTTTGGTGCTTATATTGAGACTGTGGCAAATTTGTTGTCATCCAGATTGATAAAATCAATGCTAGACAAGGAGGACATTGAATTAGAAGGAAATGGTCTGCAAACTCAAAAAGTTAATGCTAATAAGAACAATTAAATACGATCTTGAGGGTCAAGGATGGAAAAAACAAAAACTTTTTTCACATATATGCAAAATTCTTGCAACGTTTCGCCGGTATGGGTTACCAGCATCTTCAGGCAAACTTAATTTAAATTTAAATTTTGACTACATCTTATAATAAATGCTATAGCTGTGCGCAACATACATCTTATCACAGCAGCGTCAATTGACGTAGTAAACTTTACTTTATACATAACGTTGCAAGAATTTCGCATATATGTGAAAAAAGTTTTTGTTTTTTCCATCCTTGACCCTCAAGATCGTATTTAATTGTGCTTGAAATTATGGAGGGTGATACCACACAATTTAATGCTAATAATATGATTGGCAAGCTCAATAATTTAATGAAAGACTGGCTAGAAACTTTATTTCAAGGACCAATCCCAACTTTAAAAAAGATAGGCAGAATTGTAAGGCACTGCAATGTTATGTGCCTTAGTCGAATATTGATAGGCAAAGTTACAAGTCAATTTAAGGGGAAGCAGTAGCGTCCCCCCTCCTCAGGCTGTTCGATCTATTTCTATGTTCCAGTTAATTTAAAAACCTATAAATCACGTAAGCCCCATCTTGCACAAAATGATTAATAGCAACGAATACTACGCCGGTAAAGTCCAGATATTACGCAAAATTATAAATATTAAAAGTTATAAACACATGTAGATATAACCGTAATTTTAAGGTTAGCTGTCAATGCGTAAACACGTCTTACTGGTTCCAATTAATAAGAAAAACGACAAATCAGATCGACTTCAGCTAGCACAGGACGATTCATTGTATCGAGCACTACGCCGCTCAAGTCCAAATATTAATTTTCGTTGTAAGTAGAAAAAGATATCAGCGAAAGAAAAAGTACGTTTGTCGCTACTGCACCCCCTTAAGGTTCCAGCGTGAAAAAGTAAAAGTAGTAGTGGGAGCAGAAAGTTCGACTTCCATGTAGTGTACAAAATGCGAAGTAACCAACCAAAAGAAAAACTCTGTTTAACACTTTGTACAGAACCGAAGGTCTGATAAAAGTAGCCCCGGAAACAGCAGATTCATCCTGATATAATCGATGAACTCTATAAATTAATTAATTGAGTAGATTTAAATAAACAATTAATATTTATGTAAAATTATTAAGACTAAAGGAATACTTGACAGTTTCTCAATTGATTTCACAACTTTCTTTAGTTTAAATTGGCCTATAATTAAATTAGTTCTATAATAAAACTTATTTAATAATTTAATAATCCACAGGCGATCTATAAAAATGAAAAAAAGAATCAAACGGTTAATTGTACATATACAAGAACAAAAAATATAAAACATAACAGTAATCATCCTTATTTGTATTTATTAAATAGTATTAATTAATTATATTACTAACTTCTTTAATTGATGAGAATATCATCAAAACACAACATAAGTACTCGTCTGCTATCTTCTTTTCTTTTTAAACTCGAACGATCACGAAAGCAGACCACGCAGCACGCTCCACATTCAACAGGTGGGTCTTGCAATGTCTTGCACTTTTTGGCTATAGTCAAAGTATAGAGTCGCCTATACGACCCTATACCCGAAAAGTCTTGCACTGTTTTGCTATAGTCAAAGTATAGAGTCGCCTATACGACCCTATAGCCGAAAAAGTCTTGACTTTTTGCCGGACTGAAAATTTTCCTGAAATGATCTGGCCGAGTCAAAAATTGACAATGCTGGCATTATCGAACGATATATGCTGCAGACGCATACTTTTTTTTAATAGAAAGCTTATTAAAAAACCTTCAGTTTGATATACATACAAGCTACGATTATTTATTCAATAGATAAAATAAGTAAGGTACCAAATTCGCGTAGGTTAGAAAACCCCAATTTTGATGTATATATTAACAGTCGTCGATGCTGTTGCGGGCCGCATAATTGCCTGTGGCGCACTGACACGCGCATTGATTACAAAAATTATAAGTACGTGTGACACACAATCGCGCGTTCGACACGCGCTTTAGCGCATTAACGCGCGCTGTAATATGAGAGCAATATTTATCGTTACAGTATACATATGACTTGACGTTAAATTGCACAAATCTTGAAAAACTTGAGTTGAGCCCATCCATTCTCAGCAACCCACAGAATTAGACTTAACTTGAAAAATGTTAAATTATTGAAAATTTAACGAAAAAAGTATGAAACGGTAAACGTCGGTAACTATACCGTATCGGCTCCTCCAGGGGAAGCGGTATTATTGTAGGCACTTGCGGACAAAAAACACAGTAATTCCACTACATATTTGCGAGAAAATCAGTTCTGATTGTCGATCACCGAGATTTGAGATGGACGGACTCGTGAGTACTGTCATAGCCGCATGCATTTAGCAATACACGTATTATTTGCGTGTTATTGGACCACCATCCGACCATCGGAGACAATTTTTCACCAAAATATGCAATGAAATCAACTGCGCTTTTTCTCTGTAAGTGTCTAGAATTATAATATGTTAATAAAATATCTTTTTCGCATCGAGGTTTTTTTATCTGAATCAGCGCCAAGAATAAAGAGAGAAGCTCAAGCAACTGTGGCTACCGCCTTCCCTTTTTATAGAAGATATCCGACAATGTCGAAAAATCTGATAGAAAATTAGAAATTGAATCCTTTAGAATCGATCATATTTCATTCATATCCGCGTACAGAGAGTGGAGATAGTTTCATTCTGTGTAGGGGACAGTGAGGCGGTATGGGTTTGTGAGGAATATGGGTATTTGTAATTTAAGAAATACCGCTAACTGCATGGGTACAATTATTTTTCTATTGTTGCCTGGAATATTAATAAATAAAATGATGGCAAAAAATTTGATGGTAATTGCCAGAAAAAAAATTCTAAAAATGTATTTAGTTATAACCTTGCGAATTGTGCAGTTTAGCTATATTTCATCTAATAATTAAACTACTTATATAAGTTTTTTGATCATTTTTGATGATTCAATTGAAATTAATAAACCTTGAACTTTAATTTTCATGCATCATTTTTTTTATAATTTATTTATAATAAAAAATAAAGAGTTTTTAAAAAAGTGCGTATAGTGGGGCGATATGGGTAAAACGACGTGAGGCGGGATGGGTGCGCGAATACTGCGGGTGTGAGTTTCTGTGATTGTAGGTTACGTATGAGGTGCAATGTTATTGTATTTACCTAGTCGTAAAATTAGTAATAATAAGAAAATATTAGTAGAAAATGGTAAGAAGATATATTCGAAAAACAAGAAGGCAACAGTGGTCAGTTGAAAATTTGAGAGATGCGGTATTAAGTATTCTAAATGGAGATAAACTACAAAATGTGATCTTGAAGTATGGTATACCTCGGGAAACTTACGTAGAAAAGTTCAACAATTTAAACAATCTACCGATGGATTACAGATTATTTGTAAAAAAAGTAACTAATTAATAATCTGTAATATTGTTTGTTTTTAGAAAAATTCTATTGCTTTTTGTTTCAAAATTAAGTCTGTTTATGTACATTTTGAGGTTATTTTGGACTACATCATTATATGTTGCACAAAATACTCTCTAATCATACTTTTATTATAAATGCACATAATTGTGATTTCAGAATTGGGATTGAGACCAATATTTAATGCTCAGCGAGAAGAATATTTTTGTTGCAAAATTTTATCTAATGAAAGAAGATTATATGGATTTACACCTACTGAAGTTGCTTATACGTCTTGCTTATACGTATGCAAAAACTTTAAATTTGCCAAATAATTTCAATGATGAAACTTGCTTATAGCTGGTATCGAGTGGTTCAGAAGATTCATGAAAAGACATCTAGGATTATCATTGAGAAAACCTGAGCCAACTTCAGCTGCACGAGCCAATATATTTAATAAGCAAGCTATTAATTCTTTTTTTGATCTCTTAGAAGAATTATACAAGAAGTATAGTTTCGAACCAAATAATATTTATATCTTCACAAACAGTCCAAGAGTCTGTTGGAGCTGTTGAGACAAATGAAGTATTAATCTCTCAAGTTGTAGATCAAACAGATTTGAATGCAACGACAACTCAAATTAATTTTAGAGCTGCAAAATTAAAAAAAAAATCATGACTTCTTTCGAAAAATCTATTGATCAGCTCCTACAAAATACTTTTAATGACTTCGTGCCTCAGGAAAATAACAATTTTGTTTAAACTATTTACACTAGTAAAAAATATAATTTCACTTACGCAACTTACATCACTTAAGTTGCTAAGAAAGACTCGTTAGAGGCAAAGCAGCAGTTATAACAAATGTAGAATACGAAGCTGAACTTATCACTGCAAAAGCTAAACAGAAAAAATCTGTGAATAAATGAACTCTAGCAAAAAATAGGAAGAGCCTGGCTGATGTAAGAAAATTATCCAATAATGCAATCAGTACAATTACAAGTTGCAAAGGATAATTGTGTTCAGTATTATTATGTACCATCTTAATGTTAGATTTTAATACGCTTTAATATAAATGCCAAATACTATCAAGTAAAATAATTTCATAAGATATGTAAGTACTTATCATAAGACTTTAATGAGTATAAAAAAAGTATTTGATACTGTGATTTGTTCTGTAAAAGACTGTTTTATCGTAAGTACTATTAATAAATAATTAAAAGATTGTCTTTATTGTACTGATAAAAATTAATTATTTTACTTAATAGATTTCGAAAAATTACATATTTTGTTTTTATTTCCCTTTTATTCATCTTTTTTAACAATTGGTTACAACCACTGATGGTAACAATTAACAAAAGTAATAAAAAATATAATTTTGTATTGTGTACATCTGTATATGCATTTTACACTTTCTCATCTCGCCTCACAGCAAAACCCGTACCGCCCCACGGGTGAGGCGGTATGGGTATTTTGAAGTACTTGCTAATATTGTTATTTTACAAAAAAAAAGTAAATTTCCATGCTTCAACGTATTTGAATTTCATACTTATGGATGATTTTAGAATCTAATAGAACTGTTTTCTATATTTTAGTCCGTATAAATAGTAAAAAATAAATACGTTGAACTTTTTTATACCCATACTGCCTCACTCTCCCCTACTTTGTTGCTGTTGCCATTTGTGCAAAATTTGAAACCCTAAATAAAAACATTATTATGTTTCGAATAATATACACATAATGCCGTTTTGAAGTATTAGGTCCGTAATCTAATTTTAACTTTCTTCGATCGATTGCGTCGAATATTCTAAGTAAAACAATATAGTTAGGTGTATGGCGAATGTTAAAAGGTGTACAACCAAACCATGATACATAATATGCAAAAATTATCTCACAATTCTATAGGCTACACTTTATATGTAGTATATTATTAAGTTAAGCTAAAAATGTTTGTATTATAAAATAAATTGCAATGATAAAAGGTTTACTTTCTATCGATGTATAAATTTAAATTTTCAGGAGACTTTAACCATGAATTACGGTATGCACTTAACAAAATAAAGGAACTCGATAAAGTTGCTGTAGAAGGCTTTAAATATTACATGAGTAAAGCATCTAGAAATGTTTGGCGGTGTGATCCAAAAAACTTAGAAAAAGGTAGAAATTACGTAGTACATTCTATATTTTTCGCTAAGAATAAGTTACAATGTAATCACTTGGTCGATTTCAGATGTTACATATTTTAAACTGGAAAATTTGTTCAAAAAATACATTACTAATACAATGTATTCAATTAAATGCAACAATGGTAAGTATTTTTTATCTTTGATGGTTCAAAATTAATAATTAAACTATACAAATTCATTAATATAATTTGGTTTTAACATGATTTTTTTAAAGATCAAAGATACATCACAGATACTTTCTTTGTAAACTTTTTGAATTTTCTTAAAATCTTAAAAGTCAAAGAATTCAAAAATTCGCATAACCTGTCAACTGAATTTTTAAGGGGGTCTACGAGTTGACGTCATCAAAGAAAGTTTGAAAGTCATTTAAATATTTTTCGAAATTTCAAAAAGGATTACCTGTCAGCTTAAATTTTTCACACGAATGATGGATCGAGCACCAATCAGTAGTCCAAATTACCAATTACAATATATTTTTAAATAAATTGGCAGCACATATATTTATTTTATTTTAAATTTTAATAGTTTCTAAATGATGTTGTTTAATCTCTACATTAAATACTATGACGTTGTACTACAAAGTAATAAAAATGGTCAAAGTTATATGCAATCTTGCCCGAATTAATGTGATCTAAATACTTATGTAAATCATAAATTTAATAATCTCTTAAAATAAATTAAATGATAATCTAATTCAATACATTTTTCAATATATCAAAGCTTTTTACACAGTTACTATATAATCTAATTTATTAAGGACAAATTAGAGTATTTATTTAAACTCAATTATTTATCTGATATATTTGTATAATATACATATAAAGCCATTAATTTAAAAAAATGATAATTCTACCAATAAATTTTAAATTCTGTATATAGTTTTATAAATTAGTACTACATTTAATAAAATAAAATTAAGATTTTTCTGTGTTTGGTTTTTATTTATTAGGATCATACTTAACCGTTTGTATTATTTTGTATTCTACATCATATTGTACTACATGTATGTCCTAATTAAAATTTTTATAAAATTAATATTTTACATGATCACAAGAAATTGAATGTTTATACAAAAGAACATGTGACAGAACATATGACTGCAAATCCATGCTTGCCGAACACAAGAGAGCAACGAAGATCTTTGTTTGTTATTCAGTAAGTGGGATACTTAGAATAAGATGATACACTTATCACGCATTTCTATTCGCTTCTTTCTTTAGAGTCATCCTGATCGACGATTAGATCATGTTTTTCTTTATAACTACACTAAAAAGTTCGAAGTTAATACAATCGCAATATTTGGAAAAAAAGGACAGTGCGACTATTATAGTGAATATTATCATTCTGGTTTAATTCATGGAACTACGTATGAATGTACTTGTGAAGAAAATTCTGATTTAAGTGACCAATTTGTGGATTTGAGACCGATATTTTCTGGTTACAAACATCATAAGTAAATATTATTATAAATTTCTAAAATTTAACCTTAACTCATTTTCTTGAATAAAATGCACTTATACATCCTAGTGGGCATTTAGGGAATGAGAAGGATTAATTATACCAAATAAGAAATCGTGGTTCTGGTTCGATGTAAGGGGGGTGTGGGGTAATACAAGTGCACGTATTTTCGATTAAGTGAGCATAATTATCTAAAATATACAAAAAATTATAAAAAAATTTTTGACTAAATAAACTATTCCTTAAGTTACTAAATGTGCAAATTCGCTAGAATGTGAACATCCACTGGTTTTGGGAAAACTATTAAAAAATTGGATCTGTATCAAATCAAAATTAATAATGATATAAACTTTTAGTTCAAAGTTTCAACATGTAAAAATAATAAAAATATAATTTTACTTACTTTCTACCACGAATGTAAATAAGCGTCCACGTGAATTTCAGGAAATGTCAAACTGACGACCGATTTTATAATCAATTCCAAAGTATAAGAAAATAAAATTATTGTTTCAATCGCATTAGTCATTCTTTTTCAGGTCAAATAATACCTTGTAGACGTTAAAGGGTTTATTGATTGTGATTATGAATTCTGTTTTTTTTTAAAGAGAAAGTTTTTGGCAGAAAATAGGATACGTCTCTACGATATTTTTTCTAATCTACATACATATATATGCTACATCTATGTAAACTTTTGTTTTGAATTATACATTTTGAGTCGCATTAACTCGCATATTTGGTTAATAACGACTTAAATACATTATTTCATTTTGAGATATTTTATATGCATTACATAAAAAAAGGTTATCTAGATTATAAATTTATCTGTTATAGTTGATCAATCATATTTACTATTGTTAAAAACATAATTAATGATTTTATTATATTTGTTACACGCAGAGTTGTAACAGGAGCGAGACTGATTAAAAAGAATCATACAATCAGCATTGAGATTCAAGAAGGAGAATTAGCTCCAGCTGCCACCATAACAGATGATACTGGAAAATGGAAAGAGCGTAAACGTATACCTACACAACAAGGTAGCATTACACAGATAAATAATATTTGAATAAAAACTATAATCTGTGTTAAAACTGTGTTGTTATATGACAAATATCAATTAAAATGACAATACGAATTAAAATAATAAAAGTCAGTCTAAGGCATTGCCGAACTGGCATTACCGAATTTTCCACAAAACTCCTGAACGACAATGCTTTGGACTCAAAAATATAAGCTTTACAATCTGGAGACAATAAAAGTGTAGGAAAAACACTAAATACCGCACGTCCCGTGTCAAAATGATTTATATATAATTATATATAATCATATACAATTAAATGTGATTATGATTATATATGTGTATATTGTCTCTATATAACTAATTATATGATTGCATGCATTTATATATATATATGAATATATATAATCACTGTAACAAGTGTTTTGGTACGTTGTAGGAGTCAGGAACTTTTCATAGTGCTAATTTAAGGGGTTCGGGTGTCATTATCGTTCCTTTCGTTGGTGTTTTAGTTAGTTATTAATTATTTGGTCCTATTTGATTATTTATTGTTTAATTTTTATGAGGTTTGTTTAATTTTAATATTTGATGCTTAGTTTGAATGCATCATTAAGTGCGAGACGGAAAACTTAAATTTTTAACCAATCTTCTTATTAATTAAAGAGCTTCACGTCTCTGATGTCCGGTGTCCAATCTCGAGGTTCATATCTATTTCTATTTGAGTAACAGTCTATTAGTAATTTGTAATTGGTAAATGGTAAATAGCTTTTATTAATCGAAATCGATAATGTAAATCAAATCTTCTTATTAATTAAAGAGCTTCACGTCTCTGATGTCCGGTGTCCAATCTCGAGGTTCATATCTATTTCTATTTAAGTAACAGTCTATTAGTAATTGGTAATTGGTAAATGGTAAATAGCTTTTATTAATCAAAATCGATAATGTAAATCAAAATGATACATTAAGGGCGTATTAAAGTCAATTATAAATTCAAATTTCACGCTTTACATTTTATACAACGAAAAGTAAATGATTGATACTGAGTACATAAATAATTAAAACTATGTAAATCCTGAATATAGATGTCCTTCGTTTACAAAATCTATCATCAAGCAAAATTTCAAGGAAATATTTGAATAACACTTTTCAAACACTTTCAATAAGACAATGAAGAATACAAAAACATTTTATAAATTAAAAACATTTCATCACTAAAATCCAAGGTAGCATTAGCGATTGAGGGATTGTAGCTAGTTATTTATAATTTTGGTAATCATGGTATTGTTGAATAAAGATACTTGGATATTATTAAATGGTTTTGTAACTTAATTTAATTATTGAATGTGAGTTTTTACTTATTTTCTCTGTTGCACTCATTGCATAAAATTTTAAGTGCTAGAAGTAGCATACACTGGTCAAGCTTCGGCTTGAAGTTTTATTGATAGGGTCAGATTTCTCTAGTCTGGCTATACTTTGAATGGTTTTAGTGAGTCCAGCACGTACGGTATTCTTGGTGTTTTTTCTATACTTTTATTGCAGCCAGATTGTCAAGTTTATATTGCTGAGTCGAAAGCATTGTCGAGAAGGAGTTTTGTGGAAAATTCCAGCTCGGCAATGTCTTAGACTGACTTTTATTATTTTATTTCGTATTGTTATATTAGTTAATATTTGTCATATAACTCGTGTATACATATTTAGAAAAACCAGACCAAATTACCAAGATCACGTGGAAATCTGAACGAAAAATAAAATTGCAAGATTTCGAATCCGATTTAAAATCGGAAATCATTGTAGGCGTTCAATTAGAAGTCAATTCGGGAATCTTGGGCATTGCGATATACGTCATGCCTTTCAATTATGTACAGGGAAGATTAATATTTAACAGTTACTCGAATGGAGCTGATCATAAAAAAATATCACCAGACTTACAAGGGTAAAATTTAAAATTTTAAATTATTCATTTGTTGCTAGTGAAACATGTCAAATACTTAATTCTTAGAAGTCAAGAATTATCGTTGCCTGATAATCTTAATGTGTCGTCTTCTATTGATGGACCAAAAGACGTGTTTGTAGACGGAAAAGGGAAATACATAACACTTACTACATCTGGTATGGTTGAAGACGTTGGACAAACCGTCATTCCATTCTTCGATTCTCAAAATGTAACAACGACTATACTCTCGCCTATAAGTGGCATAGGCTTCTACTATAAAAGAACCCCGAAGTCTGGTGGCTTCCTAGGATTGAATTTACTTACTTACGATCTAGAACAGCATATTGTGTTCAATGAAGATGATTATAAATCTGTTAAAAACATAAATTATGCGGATGATAGTCGTGCATTTAATCCCAATAGGGGATGGTAAATAATTGTATTTGTTCATATAATTATATTTTCTTTCTTATTGTCATTCAATCAAACACATGTATTACATGAATTAATAAAAATGATTGACATTAGTAAAATTTTGACAGGAACCAAATGCTTATATTCTCTTGATAAGTGAAAAACAAATCCCACCCGTGAGCCATCGCATCATGACAGATCGAAAAAAGAATCCACTATAATTTTAATTATCACAAAAGTTATTCGCGGAATTCCACAAACGCGCTCACGCTTAATTGGATTTAATAAGCAAGTTTCTAAAACACGCCGCACGTTGCGTCGACAACTGTGCACGAAACGACGACACGACCAAGACAATTGTCAATCTTTCCTCTGCAGCTCGCGCGAAGCAAGATATAGCGGCGGAGAATTGCACAGTGCTCACGGAATAGACGAGGTTGCATAGCCGCAGGCTGTGCAGTGCTGCTGTTTAACCTCGTCAACTGAACCGCAACTCCATGAGGGTAAATTAGCTTATGAACTTTTTTGCTTAGTGGTTATTTTACTTCTGTTTCGAGTCGTTTGTGATGGATTTTTATCATTATAAACTTAGGGAAGATTGACATGATCATTATTTTTTTATATAAACAATGATCGTTCAGAATTTGCATATACGAAAACTTTGTGTAATAAAAATAATAAATTACAACCATTTTATTATCCGAAATAAAGGATTTAAGAGTAACATTTTAAGAACACTATTTGTACTTTAATAGATAGCTTTGTCTGAACGCTTAAACGAGATTCTAAATCACCTGTTCGTCGAAACTCTATTTCCCTCTTTAAAGCGAACAATCAAGCCGGCTATCAAGACCAAGTTCTCAACAAGATCCGGATCTTTACAAATCTTTGTAATCGGGCAAATTATTTAATTAGGGATAATAGCGCGTCAAGGTAACGAGAACAGCGCTAGTTAACGGTGCGAAGCTTTTTATCTCGTTAGCCGCAGTTGAATGACGACAGAAACCAAGTTCTCGAGGTTCAGGGACACGAGCCGGTCGAGGAAACACGACGAGGGTGTAATTTACAAGCGCTTCAAGTTTCTGTCAAAGAGAATTCGAAAAGTCTTGTTGCCTTTGTAATTGTATCTTTTAGTAATTTTATTTAATAAAAATTCTTTATTAAATCATCAGTATTACCGCCATAAATTTTAATTATCGCTTTAGAAAATTTTTATTGCAGCTGAATGCCTAACGTGCAGAAAAATAAGATAATATTGCTTCCGATTTGTATCGATGAAAAAAGAGAGGGGGGATTAAAATGTATAGGGTTGGAAGTATATCAGAAGATCTGAATAACTGTGAAAATACATTAATATATAAAAATAAAACATAACTTCAACAATGCTTTCTATACCATCACTTAAATGCTGTTATCCACGCTCTAAAGGTTGAAGACCCAATTGATCACATGTTAACTTGACTCGCATCCGATCGAAATTAGACATAAAAAGTGTTCGTAATCAATTATAATTGAATTGTACGTAATAGTATATTAAGCCACTAGGGAGGGAAAAATTCGACCTTGGTTCGGGTGTCAATTTACGCAAGTTCTGGGCTGTCCAAGTTGCCTCCCGAGTAGTGCATACTATTTCTTTGCCTAGCGAGGATAAAAATACCACGGTCTCAAACCGGCCCCGGGAGAGGAAGTGGTACTTTCAGCCCGCTAGAAAAAAAGGAATTCTAACTATAATAAAAATTAATATGCAATAAAAATTCTCTTTGTTCGTGCTATTGATAATCTCCAAAAATTGTATTGTTTTATTATTAGCAGTAGTGGTTATATTATCTATTTGACATTTTGATATAATAACCGGTAATAAATTTTACAAATACACGAGATCAACTTTCGATTCCTTCGAGAAAAAATCGACGAAGAGTCGTCCGTCACCTGAGTTCCAGTTCGAGTAGCGCGGACAGCACGAGTTCGAATTATACGCCTCCAGGAACTCCTCCTAGAGTAAGAAAAAATAATGTCGGCTCAAAGCGACTTCAGAAAAAATGATCACTTGTAAATCAGGTGCCTGTAAATCAGCACTCGCAAAATTTTTCTTTATCTGAAAATCAGGAATCAAATGCGAGTAACGAAGTTCGCACAAGAGGTGAGAAAAATTTCTCCAATCCAATTTTTTGTCAAGTTGACAGATTTCTTGTGTATTAAATATGCGGATTATGAGCATTTGTTCTTATTTTAAAAAATATAGACATCTCAAGCTCTGGTGAGCCCGTGCCCTGTACCACCGGAACGCTACATGCAGTAGAGGTTATGAGGGAAAATTCCCGGGAGAATATTACACCAGAACTTGACGACGAGGCATTAAGAGTGCTTGGAGTTGATCCAAATAAGCAAAAGTAATCAGAAAATAAAATCCATTCAGAGCTGATAGAAAGATGGAATGCATTAATTGCAACAGGTTTAGGCAAGGATTTGAAAGCAAATCTATTAAAAAAGTACCAATGCGTTTCTAATTTGTGCGCACAAAAACTAAATCCTGAATTATATCACTCGTTAACGGATTTTGTATTACCCTTTAGAGGGCCGCCACTTGAGGAATTTTAAAAAATGAATGTTTCTATAAAAAAGTGATCTGAAGCATATGATAAAGGTCTGAATTGATCAAATGTTCGAAGTCAAATGTTTGGAGGTCAGTGGCCTTACACCAAATGTATCCCGGGCCTCTACAGTAAAGGCACATGTTAATTGCAACAAAAATTTTTTTATACTATATTCCTACGATATTTTTCAGATCCAAATACATTGGTAGTATTTTGAAGTTGAGGAGAAAGCTGCTTATAAATTTGAGGTTAGATTTCCAAAATTCAAAATGACGTATTCAATATGGTGGTCTAGATTGTAGAAAACTGAAAACTTTGTGCCAGTTTTTTTTACTAATTTTCAGTTTTCAACGTACCTTATTGTATGTTTTATAGTTGTTGATAATCTAACACCTGATATAAATCAAATCCATTTGGATGTTCATTTTATTACGTCAAAAGTCGGATCCCGGCCCTCTAAAGGTTAAAGCTTGATACAAACTTTGTAAATACTCAAAATTTAGCAGGAACGATTTTAACTTCACTCGGTGAAGCTATATCATCATTATTGACAAATAATCAAATTAATCGTGTTAAACTTTTGGAAACACTTTTTGATTCAAGCAGATTATTAACAGAGTTACATTTTAATCAATTTTTGAGCAGAAAGGCCTGCATTATTCCAATTACAAATAAAAATTTAAAATCAGTTTTACACGATGCTAAATCAGATGAAATTCTTTTTGGAAAAGAATAAATTAAGTATGCAAAATTAATAGTAAAAGTTGGAAATGATTTAAAATCCCAATCAAAAAGACATTTTATAAAAATTTAAATTGTACTCGCCCGTCTCTAAAGAAATATCATTTAAATGCAAGTCAAGCGGGCTATCAAAACAAAAATTTTCAAAACAAAAATATGCAGTCGACAAGACCAAACAAATTTCAAAACAAATTTCAAAATCAAATCCAAAATCGTTTCGAATCGAACCGCAAGCGATAGAGGTTAAATCAGCTGGTCGTTTAATATATTTTCTCGATAATTGAAAATGCATAACAAATGATCCCTTCATTGTTAATTGTATTATGGGTTATCAAATAAATTTTAAATATACTGTTCAACAAAAATTTATTCCTTGGGAACCTATCCGTTCTTTGGATGAAGAACAAAGTATTTTGCAAGCAGTAAAAGATTTACTTGATATTGGAGCAATTGAACAGTTGAACTATGTAATTATGAAAACAATCAATTCATTTCTTCATATTTTTTAGTCAAAAAACAGAATGGTAAAAATAGATATATTCTTAATCTCAAGAAATTAAATGAATTTATTTCGACAGACCATTTTAAAATGGAAGACGTAAGACAAGTGTGACGTCGAGAGACAACGCACACTTTTTAAATATATTTTTAAGCCTAGGCTTTCACCTAATAGCTTGGGATACTTTACAATAAAGTTCTTATGGGATTTGTGAGGGTGAATGGTCCTTACTTTTTGCGGTACCTAATTGGTCCGAAAAACAGTAATTGGAACTTCGCTTTCCCCAACGTCTTTCGACTTGAGAAACAGCAATGGAAAGGAATGCGTGCGTGTGTGTGTGATAGAAAAGGAAAAATGAAATTATAATTTTTCTATAGTATACTCACTTTTAATTTTCTCCGTTGCTACTTATCCTTGTAATACAATGCAAACTTAATGAGTGTAAAATAAACGCAAACTTTTAGAAAATCGTAGTAGTCCGTCTAATTGCTGAATGTGGTTGCTGAAGAGAGTGACTTGGGCTAAGGAGCGCGGAATTCAGGTGTAGAAATTTTTTATTTCGACTGCGCGCTGAAGCGCGATGCGCTAATTTTTAAAGGGTGATGACCCGCCTAATTTTCTGTAGGTGGACATCGGTAATCGTCGGCGTGGGAGGATGGTCTTGATGATTTGATGTGGTCCAATAAGGGCGGGTCCTTCTCCTGATTGTTTATGTTTCTGGAGTCTGTGGTTGGCTTGGTGTGATATCTTCATTTTTTTCGGGACTACCCACTGATGAGTGGTAATGTAGTGTGGGACTTTTGAGTTATCCCGAAAGATTGCGCCACAGTGTAGTTTTTGCATAATTTCATGTTAAATAATTGTTTCACGTGAATATGAATCATTCACATATTGAATCTTAATTTTTAGCCACGATAAGGTAGATTCAATAGGATAGTTATAGTCTCTTAGAATAATGTAGTACAATTGTTGTTTAATTAATTGGAGTAAAATATAAAGTGTATGTTTGTATAAAACATAGAAGCAAGGAATATAATACTATTCATAAATATTATTTGCAAAACA
The DNA here is from genome assembly GCA_900490025.1 of Megastigmus dorsalis. Taxonomy (NCBI): domain Eukaryota; kingdom Metazoa; phylum Arthropoda; class Insecta; order Hymenoptera; family Megastigmidae; genus Megastigmus; species Megastigmus dorsalis. Next base: position 93,670 of record UELU01138676.1, read on the forward strand.
TAAGGTATAACAACTAATTTACGTTATAATGATTCTTAATTATAATGCTTAGAAGAAACAATAAATCATTTATAATATTCTAGAATAATATAACATAATTGTTGTTTAACTAAGTTTGGTCATTTTTGAACAGAGCATACATATTTTATATGAATAAAATTGGTTTTATATTACACTTTTAATATTAAAGGGTTTTAACAATTATTAATAAAAAGGAAAAATAATATCTGTGCTCTGTTCATGCATTGTATTTTGACGTAACGTCCGGCTATCGCGGAGCTGTTTGGTCTTCCGACGTGAGGACAGCTATTTTTGTACATCTCAACGAGTAGCCCTTCTCTGTAATCGCTAAGGTGTTTAGCGTTCGGTTATCGCGGAGTTGTTTTGTCTCGCGACGTGAAAGCATCTCGACGGTTTGAGACTCACGCTGATTAATTTTCGGTAGGCTATGCATGTCAAGTGGCAAACTTGGACAAATTTAAAATCATTAAAAAAAAAAAGAAATCTAATACAGCCGTAGGATGTTACACAAGTGTGTAAAATATTCAATCAAAATGATTTTTTGTGCACATTAGATTTAAAAAATGCAGATTTATTAGTTCAAATATGTTCGGACAGTAGAAAATATTTACGATTTATTTTCAAAAATCAATTATATCAGTTTACATCATTACCTTTTGGATTATGCTTGAGTCCTTTTATTTTTACCAAAATAATGAAACCTGTTGTTTCATTTTTACGATCAAGAGGTTGGCGATCCAATGTTTATTTAGACGATTTTTTATTATACGGAAAATCGTATAATGATTGTTTAAAAAATTTACATCAAACAATTAAATTATTATCGAAATTGGGTTTTCTCATAAAATTTGAAAAAAGTTATCTCATTCCTTCTCAAGAGTGTCAATTTCTTGGTTTTATTATAAACACCATATCTTTTTCGATACAACCAACTAAAGAAAAAAGAATAAAAGTTTTGAACAAAATTAATTCCTTCAATTTTTCTAAGGTTTACAAAATTAGAGATTTTGCTTAATTTCTTGGTCTATTAGTATCTTGTTCTTTAGGTATTTAATACGGTATGCTGTATAAAAAAATTTTGAATTTGATAAATCACGCGCTTTATCAAAAAATAATAGAAATTTTGATAAAAAAATGATTTTATCTCAATCAAAAATTGATGATTTATCTTGGTGGCAACACAATGTACAATTTTCTATCCATTAATTCGCATGCAGAATTATAGAATGGTTATATATACAGATGCTTCCATGGCAGGTTGGGGAGCATCTTAGAACAATTATATTCTATAAATTATTTAGAACTTTTGGCTATCTTTTTTGCCTTAAAAGAATTTGCCAATACACTAAAAAATAGTGAAATTCTTCTTAGAGTTGATAATACAAAATTCGACCTGTTCGTTCTAAGTATAATAGATCGTGGGATACAAATATAGTCCTAGATTTTATTGCTGGATAGTTTTCTTTAGAAAATTTGTCATTGGAGCAAATAACCAAAAAGCTAGTAGTTTTACTTGCTCTCATAACAGCTCATCGAGCTCAAACTTTCGCTACCATAGATATTAAATATATATTTCATTATAACGATAGAATAGAAATTGAAATACCTCAAATAATTAAAACATCTGCTCCTGGTAAATGTCAACCATTGCTAATTTTACCGTATTTTAAAGAAAAACCAGAATTATGCGCTGCCTCTACTCTAGAATGTTATTTACAAAAAACTAGATCTTTTAGAAATAATATTGAAAAACTATTTATTTCTACAAAAAGCCCGTTTAAAGCGGTTACAACTCAAACATTGAGCAGGTGGATTAAAAATGTATTAGCAATCAGTGGAATTGACATAAGTATTTTTTCGAGTCGTAGTACGTGTCATGCGTCAACGTCAAAAGCTTTTTTAAAAGGCGTAAATATAAATTTAATCAAGAATACAGCTAGATGGTCTGAAAAGTCATCTATATTTGCAAAATTTTATAATAAGCCGATTATTCCTAATAATACTGAATTCGCATCTTCTTTAATTAATTGATTACTGATTTATAAAAGCTGTTCGATATTATATTTCCAATATAAGTTCGTAGTTAATTTTTATTTTAAACTTGGTTTAATAATTTTAATAAATATATAAAATATAAAATAATAATATTATAGCAATAATGATGATAACCATTTATTATTTTACAACATTTATTTGACTCGTAAAGTAATTATTATGGCGCTAAACAACTACATTTAATCACGATAACAAGGATCGAAGTATAATTCATGATCAAACGAACTTACCTGAAATGAAGTTCAATCAGAATTATACGAGAACCTTGTTTGAGTGATTAACACCCACCCTTTTTAATTAATAATATTTCTAAATTACACCCTCCCAATGTTAATAATTACTTTACAAAAACTCTAAAACGGTATGAAGATCTAGCATGAAATAGCGACGAAGGAAGTTAGTAGTTTCGATTTTGTTTCTCTAAAACATTCGTGGTCAAGTTACCGAATTCACGGTTACTACACTTAATCACTCAAAACAAGGATCTCGTATAATTCTGATCGAACTTCACTTCAGGTAAGTTCGTTTGATCATGAATTATATTTTAGGTTTTATTTAAAGCAGATTTTCTTTCAACAGTGTGAATAAGATAAGCTTCTTGCACAGTTGTCGACACAACGTGCGGCGTGTTTTAAAAACTTGCTTATTAAATCCAATTAAGCGTGAGCGCGTTTGTGGAATTCTGCGAATATCTTTTGTGATAATTAAAATTATAGTGGATTCTTTTTTCGATCTGTCATGATGCGATGGCTCATGGGTGGGATTTGTTTTTCACTTATCAAGAGAATATAAGCATTTGGTTCATGTCAAAATTTTACTAATGTCAATCATTCTTATTAATTCGTGTAATACATGTGTTTGATTGAATCATAATAAGAAAGAAAATGTAATTATATGTACAAATACAATTATTTACCATCCCCTATTGGGATTAAATGTACGACTATCATCCGCATAATTTATGTTTTTAACATATTTATAATCATCTTCATTGAACACAATATGCTGTTCTAGATCGTAAATAAGTAAATTCAATCCTAGGAAACCACCACACTTCGGGGTTCTTTTATAGTAAACGCCTATGCCACTTATAGGCGAGAGTATAGTCGTTGTTACATTTTGAGACTCGAAGAATGGAATGACGGTTTGTCCAACGTCCTCAACACTTACTATATCCAGATGTAGTAAGTGTTATGTATTTCCCTTTCCCATCGATAGAAGACGACACATTAAGATTATCAGGCAACGATAATTCTTGACTCCTAAGAATTAAGTATTTGACATGTTACACTAGCAACAAATGAATAATTTGAAATTTGAAATTTTGCCCTTGTAAGTCTGGTGATATTTTTTTTATGATTAGCTCCATTCGAGTAACTGTTAAATATTAATCTTCCCCGTACATAATTGAAAGGCATGTCGTATATCACAATGCCCAAGATTCCTGAATTGACTTCTAATTGAACGCCTACAATGATTGAATGCAGATATTAATAAACAAAATATAAGATTTTTAATGCATCTTGTGGTGCCCGTTTACGTGAAGTATTTTGCAAAATACCTATAATTTGATATCTTTTTCATAAAAATTTATTGAGTCATTCTTGTTATTTTTTGACATGCAAGTTTTAAAGGTTAATATAGCAGTGATTTTTATAAAATTAATTGATCAAAGGAATAAAATTGTGTAATTAATGTCAATCGATATATCATTTTACTTTTTAATTATAGTTTATTTCCAACTTTGTCAAATAACGATTCGAAAACTTTTTTGATAGATCAACTATTTTATAGCTCATGAATAATTCAAAAATTAAATGGTAGATTAAAACTTTATAATGTAAAGTTTAATTTTGAAATGTCGTTAAGTAGTGCTACACATAATAAAGTCATAAAACCAACTTTCCTTCATACGATTAGCTTAAATGGTAACATCCGAATTTTTTAAGATCAAATATTAAGAAAGTAAAACAAAAAAACGGATTAAGAAATTTTTGACGTATTAATTACTTAAGTATATTCCTTATACTTGCCGCAATTTAGTTTGACGTTAAAAGTCTGCGAATAAAAAAAAATATTTGGCGTATTTTCAAAATAATGGAAATGCTACAAGGAACTAATGATTTATCATAGAAAGGTTCAATTTATTTTACAAACACTATAAAATGTTATTACATAATAAAATTCAGTTTTAAAAATTTTTGTTACCAAAGTAGACTTACAAATAACCGTAAATCATTCTAGAATTTTTCTGAAAGTGTTTCCCCTTTGGAAAAATTAAGTTCGAAAGGACTACAAGTACTTTAGAAATTAAAGAAAACCTTATAGAATGACAAAATAAAGGTATGGTAAATATCAGTTAATATGCTTTAAATATGTATTTCAAAATCTTTTTCAACATATTTTATAAACACTTTTTACATGGAAGCATCGACATAACACATGAACTTATTTGAAATTTACAGAAAATTAAATGACATCCGAAAAACAGGAAACAGAATTTCTCAAACATGAAAATGAATTCTTCCAGGCTGGTATTTCAAATTCAGTAGCAGATAGAAAAGAGGTACGGTTTACACAGAAACACAAAGACATTTCGTAAGAAAGTCTAAATCAACGTATTCGTTATATTGCAGTTAATGTCACGAGGGGGCAAGTGTGACAGTAAGGATTAGCTGGATCAGTAGAGCAAGGAAAAATTCGTGCTCCTTGGTCGCGAGTTCGGTAGCGGTGCCGGTGCCATTATTGCAGAACGACTTCTCGCAGCAGGCAGTGCAGGCGTAAAGTTTGGTGCGCTCGCCAATTACGATGCAACCCGGCTCGCACTTGTTCGTGCAGTTACGCTCCAATCCCCACATCTTCGGAACTGAGGTTGAATTCTCCGTACTCGTTGTGTACGAGAAGCGCTTCACCTGCAACCAAACGATAATTTCTACATTCTTAGTATTTGAAACGTTGAATTTCTTCACTTGTGAATGTCGATCAAAATGTTTTATAAGTAAAAGAATTGTGATAGCACTGAAATAACAGTCTAAAATTTTCTAAATCAGTATTTGTCTATTGCCTACCAGTATTCAGACACTATCTACTAATTTTCTTTTTTACCTAATTTTTTATCTATTATGAGAAAAAAAAATTAAATAAGCAGACTAGTTTCTAAATTAATATAAGATTTGCAGAAGGCATATTATTTGCTGATCCGCGTGAGTTTATCATTAAAATATATAAATATTGACAGAAATATAAATACCATGCACGTTCGTTTATCGTCTTTGCACTTTTGAGTAAGTGAACTGCTATTTCCGGTGAGATTGACGCAACGGTCACCTTCACCAATCGTATCACATTGATAGCACCATAAATCATCCTTTCTTTCTGATGCCGCGTGTGTCCTGTGCTCCTTTGACATCAGCTGACCTGAAAAAATATTCAATATTTAATGTGCGCCTTTTAAAGCTTTTTTTTAATTCATATATCCGGACGCGCGTTCGATCTATTCAATTTTTTGCGTGACAAGTAATTTCCTGGCGCATTCGCTAATACTCTTTGCATTCTATGGATTTGATGTCAGCATTCAACTGGTTTTAAAAATATAGTATATCTATTACAAATATATATTTTAATATGTATATATGTATTGTAATAATTGAGTAACATATTTGAAAGTGATTCCATATCGTTAATAAATTTAAAATCTTATTTCTTTCAATAATTCTTTCAAGTAATCAATCTCTAAAATTGTATGTTGTATGTATACGTATAAGTATATAAATAACACTGCATGAATATAATGAGTGAAATTCATGATGCTTTTTATGTATTTCTATCTACGATACAATACACTTAATTTTGAATTCCTTCCCTCGCTTTACAATCGCTTTTCTGCGTTCTAATAAAAATAGAGATAAAATCCAAATAAACTTTCAGCTCCTCTGAACACTACTCTCAAAGATATTCCATCAGTACAGAAAATATTATTGTATCTATAACAACAAAGAAATCAAGTGACGTCATTCGTTTACCGCGCCAAAATAAAGGATACTCTACACATATATATATATATATATACATATTCGCCCTCACTATTTAAATTTCAGAGCATAATATTGAAACTGCAATAATTCTTATTTTGATACATCTCTCATCAAATAAAAAGAAATCACTGTTTCAACTCGATGTTTCGGCACTCTAACCTCCGGAGCCTTCACAAGTATAACATGTTATACTTTTTAATATCTAACCATTGCAACTGGATAATTAATTATTTATTCCTCCGTTCAAAAATGTAAGCAAATTCAACCCCTTGATAAAATTCACAAAACTGACAATATCAACGTCCAAATGCATTAAAAACAATCTACGCTTAACAATGTATTCAAAGCCTTTCTTAATCCCCCTTTAGGATAACAAAGTTTCTCTTCCAAGCCCCGAAAAAAAAAAACAGCACCGAATTCACGCAGAACGTTTCCACTCGAAAACAAATAAACGCCATCCACGTCACGCATACGCGCACACACCCACTATATATCTAAACCTCCAGATACTCACAGTTACATCCGCCGACTAGGAGAAGCACAGCCAGTGTCACGAAAAAGACGCTTCTCTTGTCTCCATGTGTCATGGTTGCCTCGCACTACGGAAAATCAGCACTTCGTCAGGATCGCATCCTTGGGAAGGGTGAGAGGTGTCGTTGGTCGTCAGCGCGGCCCTAGCCCAGACCTCATTTGCTCCTCGGCAGGCTCCAGCACAGCAGCAGCCCGGGCTCGCAGCTGCACCTCGCCATCTTTCCCCCGACTGTCCAATGCGCAGGCGCGCAACCAAATCATCCCCCACGACCCTTTTACCCTATAACTCGCCGTCACCCTCCCCTCTCCCGTTCTCTCTTTAAGACGGAAAATGTGACCGTTCCCTGTCCGCTGCCTTTTTTTTTTGTTCCAAGGGCACACAGGATCGATACGATGGGAAAGTTTTTCTCAGTGGCTTTGATCGTCGATAGTTTTACAGTCGCTGCGAGGGGATTAATGGGGCTCGATTCTGCCCAGAGCGTAACCGAGGCTCTTGCTCCAGAAACCCGGAAATCGATTTTCTCCAACCCCCCCGAGAGCAGCAGCAGCAACAGCAGCGGCAGGAGCGGCGGCGGCAGCTGCGGCGCCTGTGCCAGTTCATTCGGCCAGATCCGGTCTGCTGCCGCCGCTACGCGCACCCCCCGTCGCAACTCTCAAGTTCCTACTTCTCCATCTCACTCGCTTGCGCGAGATGATTTCCGTGTGTATATACGTACGCCCTTTGCGCGCTCCTCGATATGCGCCGTGTATGTACCCACACACGCACGTGCACACAGACACACAGAAGATATGGATGAGAGTTCAAGCGTATGCACACACGCGCATTGCACGCAGTAGGATTATCGATCGGAATTGCTTGCTCCCTCCATCTCTCGCTCTCTCCCTTTCTCTCATATTTTCCTCTCGTTCGCCTCTTCTATTATATACGTATATGTAGAGAAATACCGGCTCTGACGTTATGCAGCACACCCGGCATGCGCAGGTTTTATATACATAGGTATATATATATTTAGGTGAATTATTATACGTCGGAGCGTGCGAAAATTATCGCGTTAATTTTAGACGAGTCGTGCTTTTTTCGGCTCTCGCAATTTGTGCGCTGATGCATCGTAACAGAGGTTCGCGAGCTACGTCATTTGGTTTGCGCTTGTCCTAAATATCTTTGTACCGACGACGTGGAATGTTGTGATATTGATTTATTTATAAAAAATTTGAGTTTTTACTTTGTTCAAGTATTGGGAAGGTGTTTGACGTTTTATATTATTTTATCTTCATAGCAACTACACCATTTGAACTAAAACTTTTTCGATACATTTACGTATGACTAAAAATTAACGGTTTCATGATTATAACGATAATACAATATTCGTTAAAATCATAAAAAATGTATCTTCTTTATACATATTAATATTATTCGGAATTTAAAATAAAAAAAAAAAATATACGAACGAGAATGAAATTTAATATGCCCAACGATTTTTTGAATGAGGCTTCATGTAGACTATCCGTAACCACATTATAAGTACGGGAATACCTGTTGAGAACAACACACGCGCCTAGTCAGGAAAGACTTGCCTGTGGCGCCGCGTTTAAAAGCAAGCCAGAAAGCTTTGAGTAATGCAATACTGTTTGAACAGATAAAACATCTGGATGCCAATATTTTTTAACGAAATTTATAAAACGTTATGCTCGAGGAAAGTTAATCCAATTTGTGCCTTTGACAAGGTACTCTTGCAAATAAATCTAATATTTTTTAAATAACTAGTTTATTCAATAATGTGTATATGTAAGATATTTTTAGGCACGACCACTGCCTCGATAGTACCTTTTATTTTCGTCATCTCAAAAAGAGTCAAACTCCAAAAGTTAGATATTTTAGCACAAGACAAATTTCTATTACGATAAAACTTGATTTAAGTTAACCGATTCTCTCCGTGAATTTTTGACGGATCGGACCGAAACTTTGGGGATTTCCTTATTATATCATAGAATAGAAACGTTCCTATTTGGAGCTATATCCATTGAAAGGCTTCGAAATGGCACACCTTTCATGTCAAAAAGACAGTTTATTAGCTATAACTTGACAAAAATTAATTTTTCACGAAGTATAAAAAGCCGAAGTTCAAGAACTAAAAGAAATACATATTTTTTGTATCAATTTCTTCCAAGATAACAGTGGAAAACTGTCCAAAACGCTTAAATAAGGTAAAAAAGACCTCTTCTTGGGTAATAAAATAAAAAATGTTAATATCTCCTAAAAGTGTTAAATGTAAAAGTTGTAGAGTACAAAAAAACGAAATTTTTCTCTATTGAACATTTTTTGCTAGGAAAGAATCATTTCAAAATAACAGTGGAACCAGTTGTAGAGACAGCAACGGAAAACGAGCGCGAAGCGCGAGCATCAACAGACGCGCCTTGAATCGCGAATCTATCGCCACACCACGGTGAGCGTGAAGCGCGAACAGTGCCGGTCGTGCCTTACATGCACAAATCTTCGCTTTTTCTTTTATCTGCTTCGCGAAGCAATGCAATGCCCGATTAACGTTAGGGCTGTAATGCTTTCGGGGCAAGCCATGAATTGATAGTTAGTGCTTCGCACTAAGACTGAATTTCGCGCTAGTTTCAATAAAAGCTTTTAACGATCGAAATCTATGAAAAGCAACAAATATAACATGCAAATACTGAAATGCTTGGCTATTAAATTTGAATTTAATATTTTATCAATAATCAATACTTCGTTGCTTTTATTACTAGTGCCGTGTATAATATACGTAACAAATGTGTTATATATCAGATAAGGTCATCATGATCAAAACATGACAACAAGAGCTTCTCCAACTACGAAGCTATTAAAATACATTTTAGATCATTTCATCAATACGTTGTATCAAAATCAAAACCATCAACCGACTTTAAATATCATTTGACGTTCTAAATACTTATTTTTTCGAAGTCAGCTATTTTTTTAAGTCCATGCACTGTACACAAATTAAGCAAACAATCTAAAGCTTGCACATCACAAAATATTTAAAGTAATCACATTGATCACGTACTCCTTCCAAATCTGAAATAACACAAAAAACCAGTGAAGTTGAAGAAGTAGTAAAAATATTTTTAATTTCGCCGAGTTGCTTAATTCTATCTTCGCATCTAGTCGAATAGGTACGTATAATAAAGTCCCGGATTAGGCTGAATGGAAGCATTACCGTGTAGAAAGAGGGGGAGAAAGAGAGAGAGAGAGAGAGAAGCAAGCTGCTTTCAAGACCATACCATCTGACTCCAAGCCCTTCCTCTCTTTCTAGGTGACCCCCATGAGCAAATGAGTATAGGGTTTAGGGCTTAAAAGCTTGATTATAAAGCCTTCAGCCAGTCGGCGTGCATCGCGAAAGATCGTAGATCCGTACAATGTCTTCCTCTTCTGCTTCTTTCGTTCGTCCCGCCCATTGACGTGAGCTCGCGTGTACACCGGACACCATTTTCGATGTAAGAGAACGAACTTTCTCTTGCTCTTGGAATTAATATTGCTTTAATACCGCGTTGGTAGTGGATTTTACGAAAACCGGATTACCTGTTTTGGATTTTGGATGCTGTATAACTTTCATCAATGTTAATAATTATATATTCAATTTGTTTTCTATAGTAACTAATGTTCACTAAACTTCAGTATGAAATAAAGGCTGTATTAATGATTCAGTATTGAGGGCGAAAGCATAGTTCCTAACTTTTATTTTTATTTAAATAATATGTTTTTAATGACATAATAAAATAAGTTTTAGACAACTTAATAAAGGAAAACATGAATATTTGAACACAACTTAACCAGGAGTAAATTTACGTTTAAAGTTCTAAAATTAGCTACACACAGAGAAATATTAAAAATAAACATTGCGCCACAATGGAGCTCAACCTACAGAGGCACTAATAGAACGACAACAATAGGCAATCGGGATGGCAGCTCTCACAGCTCTCATCGCTCTTTTATGAACTGTACATAGGAACAAACACGCTGAAAACGAACGTGCATGGTGGTTTCAATTTCGCTTCCCCGCACCGAAATGTTAGAAAATCTGTGTCACTCCAAAACAGCTTCAGCCTCATCGTACAGCACGAACAATAGAAGATCAGGATGATAAATCCCGCATATCTCGAGGAACGTCTTCTGTGGTTTCTTAAGCTAAGTGCATCTTTAAAAAAATAACACTTTTTATACCTGAGTTTTGATGAAAGTGCGTTGTCATTATCATTTTGGTTTTTAAATGAATGCATTGATACATATCTGAGATTAGGAAATAAAAGTTGTAAAAGTTGTAATTTACGAAGAAGCCCTGGAAAATCAAATGGTGATCGATAAAATGATTAAATAAAAACGGGGAATGAACAAATTTAAATATTTTTAATTAAAACGAACATTTCCATTAAACGGTTTTTAAATTAAAGATGCCTGCAAATAAAATGAATACGCAGTGAAACATATTCACTGGTTTCCTTTGGATACGTGATACCCAAATACAGAATGAAAGAGCTTGATCCTAGAATTTCGATCCTTCATTTTTAATTAAAATCTGTCATTGTAGAAGTTTCAAGTATTTGTAAAAATTTTAACAATATACTCTTTGATCTAGTCGGTTTTGCTATGTCATGGCATATAGGTCGGTAACTCACTCGGAGTGGCACAAGTTAGAGACTTTACAAAATATCAAAAATTAATGCGTTATATTTGTTATTAATAAATATCATAATATCTAATTTTGTACTGGTAACTAATTAAAAAATTCACCAAAGCATAAATTCAATTTTAAATACTTATAGTAAACTATCAATAACACACGAGTACAGTTCCAAATCCGTTAACCATGAAGGTAAATCAATCTTCGGCTGCACTGCACTCTTGCCATCAATGCCGACCAAGCCGGTATCCTCAAAAAAAAAGCTCATATATATCGTCCTCTGCGGCGCAAGCAAGCGGCAAAGCGAGAAAGATCGCATCTAAATGCACACACTTTATCAGTCTTAAAGAGACCCGTTCGCTAAACTCGTAATACGCGCTGGTGCGTGAAAATGGTATGAACAAATCGACCGTGACCCGATCGGTCGCACACACGCGACTGTTCAATCGTCAGCTCGGCATCAGCAGATCAGAGGAAGAATCGCCGCACATACATTGCAGGACACACGCGCGTATATAGAGTTTGATTCGAACTTTTTCCAGGTATCCATACGTGCTCCGTATATCGAATTGCATCACGTGCGATGTTCTCTCTCTCTCTTTCTCTCTCTCTCTCTCTCTCTCTCTTGGTGTGTAGAGCGTAAACTCGCGTCGGCTATCCTATCTCTATTTTCTTTTCTTCACACGAGCCAAGACTATTATTCCTCGCGGCGATGACATAAGGATCTGTATATATGCGTGTGAGACATAAAATCGAGATTGACATTCGAGAGTTTTACAAGGGTGAGTTTCATTTTTCGTATATATATGCAATATGTAGATTCCTTCATTCAGATTTGAGTGAATTTTTACGATCGATATGGTGAAGTATAATACTTATTTCATGAGTTTGCGGGGTGTTAAAAAAATTTAGCATTTTATCGTCTGATTCAAGGCAGTTTCAATAGGATTCGAGGAACTAAACAGTTGAAAATGGAAAATCAATAAAAGTATTTTAGAATCACTTTTAATAACTTCTTTATTTCTGGGTGATCGCTGTAAAAGTGAGAAATCCTTCCGACGTGTTATCGTCGTAATGCATACTCAACCACCTTTTCTACGCAAGTGTTAGTTTATTGGTTAGAGAAGTGCAAAAACTTGATACTATTCGATTTTGACTAGCTCAAAATAGCAGTCTAGAAGGGCATAGAATTCTAAAAATCTCTCGCAGAGTCGCTTCTATATAAAATGTATTACTTTCCGGTTGCGCGATCTACCTTTATACCTACTGGGTAAGCTTACGGGCCGCACGGCTTCTGACTCTTAACGTTCCTTTTTACCTCTTGTATATCCGTCTGTGCAGTAAGTAGAATGATCCTCTCGACGCTCACAAGGAGACTGACGTGCTCTCTACGCTCTTTCAGACTGGCTTCTAAGCAGACACTAACCAATTTAAAAGCATCGGATTATAACATTGAAGATTTTCAGAATATGTTGATTTAGCTGTCTAAGATAACCTCTTACACACAATTGTAGAATCAATTATTCATAACAAACAGTTTCTCGATAATCAATCACAAACGCAAATAGAACAACGTAAAAGTTAATATGAGCTTACGAAAATTCGAATATTAAACCTTATCCTCCAACATAAATTAGCGCGAGCCAAACCAAACTCATTCATAGTATAAACACAAGCAAAATCAAACACGACTCAGCAATTTCGTACATAGAACGTCAAAGAACACGTCTGCCATTATATGCGCTAGTATTCAAAACTCCTCGGAGGTCTACGCGAATGAAAAAAAGGACACACTGCATACGTTAGAGAACGTCGTCTCCCACAAAATCCCTTTAGCATTAGTCCCTTGGACACCCAGTGTATTATAGCGAGTAAAACACGAGGGTATAGCGACAGGATTAAGAAGGTTCGTTTACGAAAGCCCGGTGTATATATATATGTGGATGGAATGAGCGACGCTCGTGAGGGTAACTGCCGTCACGCGCGTCGCGATTCTTTAGGTACTCCATCTATGTGTCGTGACCAAACAAACGTTACGTCTTTAAAGATCGAACTACTAATTCGTACAGCCATATTCCTTCATTTTCAGTTAAAAGAAAGAGTGAATATTATTTAATTTATTGGTTGCTATCTTTAGGAGTTGCAAATTTTCACTCCTACTACCCCTCTATGGTGTCTGTTTAGTGTATAAGCTCAAATTTCGCTCTCTCAGCTTCTACTTCGGTAAAGCCATTGGATCGCTCATAGCTCTTCACTGCGCAAGTCGAACCAGCATCTCGCATTATCGCTCTCAAAACAAGCAATGCAAAACAATTCGATTAAGTAAAGTCACACTATCTCCACCCTGAGCATCGTCGATTTCGTCGCGATGAAACGGACGTCATGCAGGTCACAGGCCGTATATATCCAAAAGCGGCGTAATTTCATTCTCCGAAGCCGCGCAATATACGCAAAGTCAAATAGCCCTGCATATAATCACGAAATAACATTTCGTCGTAGCAGCTTCAAGTCTACAGCTGTACATAATGTATATGCAAGGCCAGCGATGGCCACCACGCGACCATAAAAGATCTCAGGTGGTTCCGAGCGGACGCTCGGGACTGTATACACCGGCTGCTAAATTTCTAATTAGGATCCGGAGCGCCACCACTTGGATAAATGCTACTGCGGTGTGGCTGCATGTATTGTGGAAACAGCGATGCTGCACAGCACTGCTACGACTTTGTTTATACATATTTAGAGGAGTTCGATAAAAAGTTTCTAGTGCTATATACTGATTATTCACCAGAAAAATATTTTGAAGCGATAGTTTTCATAGCCGGTATAGTTGAAAATGATTCACAAATTACTCATTCAACAATGCCCATAATATTTAACAATTTATTAGTCAAATGGAAGTAGTTCCTTCGCATACGCAGGGCAATAAACCATTTAATTATAAGCAACAAAATCGTACACGACGGATCAACCAGCTCCTTCAACAAAATGCTTCCACTATACATTTATACCCCCGCCGCTTTAAGCTGGCACATTTTAAAATATTAAATTTGAGCGCATCCAAGCGAGTAGCCGTAATTTCGACGTGGTAAAAGGTCCTGCAGCAGAGAGAGCGGAAAAAAAGAAGAGAAGTACGCACGGAGCTCCGAGCGTTTAATTACTCCGTAAACTCGTAATTCGACCGATCGATATTCTCGATATCCGCTACATACGTAGGAAAAACTTGGGTGTATGCTCGTGTATGCAAAACACACGAAATATTTAATCGGCTCACTTCTATGTATGTATATACCATCTATATAACCATACGCCATCTCACTCGGTGCGCAGTATAGGTATATAGAAGGCATAGAAGTCGCACTAAAAGGTGTAACAGTTTACGGTGGCGAATTATGCATATCGCGAGTGCCTGCCTAGTATATCCGCAGCTTGTAAGGCGGTGCACGTATTTTGAGCTCCAGCTGTGGTACTATAGACTCTCTCGGATAAGGTATATCGAAGCTGCTGCTATTGCGTGCACGCGGTAAATCAGTATCCGTTGTTGTACTCCGTATATATGTATATAGGAAGAGAACTGAACTTTTAGATTTAAGCGCGCGCTTTAACGAATGAGATTTATAACGACATTGTACTGTATACCGCAGATGCCCGCTGAATGAGATGAATTATAAATGGAACTCCCTCATTAAGAAATAACTTTTGGGATGAAGAACAATTGCTGTTCTTGAACACGAACGTATCATCAACAATTCATCGACAATCTTCAAATACTTGATACGAACAAATCCTTCCACAATCGTTTCTTATTTAATTTATTTCCACTGATCCTATTTATTCTTAAACCTTTCTTATGCACTTAATCTTAGCTCTAACATTAATTATAGATCTAAATTTTTTTCAGAACAAAACAACCGCCCACCTTTACTTTTTTCCCTCAAACAAACCAACCAGCGAAGACAGTCACGGTGGTACGGTAGCTCTAACTCATGCAAAGGAAGTTTGTAGTAACTCACGAATGGTTACAAACTTTCCAGACGGCCTCACGAGAAAACCTCCTGATAATCCGAACTGCTCTTCCCCGACAAACCGTATCTCGACAATAAGCCATTATCATAACTCTCGGCTAATCCCAGAGCAGCCGCGGCTAACGCACGAAAATACAAAATTCGACCGAATACAAACGAGCGACCATATAATCGCAGACTCGGGGAATTTCCGAACCGCGACGAGCTATGTATTATATATATATGTATGCGTGCCCGCCTCTCTTTTATCTACATCACAAGCCGCCCCGAGGCGATCGCTGCCCTCGACCTGCAGGCAGGTGTGCGTAACTTTAGCTCAGGGTGAATAGCCCCGTGGGTAGAGAAAATCGCTCGTTCGGAAAGACGCGAAAAAAAATATGCTAATGCTGCGCGGTTAGTTGCGTATTCGACAGTCAGATGATATTAGCTGAACAAATATATATATTTTTGTCTGATCAAATCGTCAATACGTATATGCCTATAATAACCAAAAGTGCAGATTTTTAAATTTGATAAAGTAATACAGTATATATATTTTAATCGGAATCCCTCTGGTTTATTACGCCTCGCAATTTTTCCGCGATTATGCGTAATTTTTGTTGGTTTTATATTAGCCTCACGTAGTGTGCGTCGTTCGTCACGATGGATTTATGGAAATGCACTGCTTCTCCTCAGGCTTATGCAAATTTATATAATTCGGGGAGGGGGAGTTCTAATAGCTTCGTCGCTTTATGGCAATTCGTGCAGCGCGCGCCAACTGGAGCAATGAATTCCTGAAGATTAATTTTGTAT
Source organism: Megastigmus dorsalis (assembly GCA_900490025.1). Classification (NCBI taxonomy): domain Eukaryota; kingdom Metazoa; phylum Arthropoda; class Insecta; order Hymenoptera; family Megastigmidae; genus Megastigmus; species Megastigmus dorsalis. The sequence goes on from UELU01138676.1 coordinate 109,792, forward strand.
ATTAATTTTTTATCGATGAAAAAGTTATAGCAACGCAAAATTTCGAAGATTATCGTTGGATCTTGGCTTGAATTTTATGAATTTTATAATTATTTTGAATGCCATTTAAGAAATTCTGTTCCCTGGTATGCGTAACCGAATTAATGGCCAGTCGCTAACCATTTTTGCTTACATTGTCTTATTTTTAAACGAGCTACTGGTCTACTAAACAAAAACACTGTCTATTTTTCACAGTTTTGGAATACAAACTGACTAGAAGGACATGTTTAAATTCATGTTTCTGTTAATTTATTATAAGTTAATCAATTATAAGCGGATATATCAACAGTATATATAAGCATTATAAATTATATAATAATATGTATATATAATTTAATTCATTTAAGAGGATGTCGAAGCTAAAATCTCCCAAATTAGTCGTCAATTTACACAAAAATAAACACAAACATTAACCACGTCATAACGTCCTGAAAGACCACACGGAAAAAATCGCAAGCAAACCTTACTTAATTTAGCTCGGCAGATTACACTGAACCAGGAATTAAGCAAAATGTATTGAAGTTATTGGGCAAATATTACTGAAAATATTCGGTAATACATACTGAAATAACAGTCAAATACAAAGTGCCTAAATAATCAAGCAAAGTTTACTTTGCCATCTTCCAATCGCGAGTGTGTATAATACACTCTCTTTTACTAAAATGTAAACATTAACTTTTCAAGTTATTTAATTTATAAGTCCTAATTTTATATTCGATATTTTCCGAATTCGTACACCCTGTGTATTAAATACGCTTGTCGGTTGCTATGTACATATCACACGGTGTAAACAACTACAGCGGCAAGCGACAGAAAGTGCACGCGCGCGAGCAATAATTACTTGATTGGCTAGGTAAAGTATGCCTAATTTCTTTTACTCAATTGATCAAGCAAAATTTACCGAACTAGTTCTGTAGATGTTCGATAACCGTCAATCACATCTTGCTTGATGAGTTCAGCTCAAGCTATTCGGTAAATTTCGGTTGAAGGTTCATGAAACTCTGCTTGCGATTTTTTTCCGTGCGTAGCCATTACCAATATGAATATGATTATGCGTTTCCAAGTGATATTCGCACTGCAGTCTATTTGCACAAACAACATAAACGTAACATTGGAACTCACGACGCACGGAGGACGACGCGCACGTTTGTCCTTGCCGCCATTACTAGTGCGCATTGCGATTTCCAAGGATTAGAAAAAAGTGCAGCGCCAATGCCACGTGCAAATGCATAATCATATTCATATTGGAAATGGCTACGGTACTTCAGGACATATTGCCGTGATTGTTGTTTTATTTTTGTGTAATCGATCGCTAATGTGCGTATAACTCTTGCAAGTTATTAAAAGAGGGTGAAGATAAAATAAATAGAAGCAATCGAAGGCTGCGGTTCAAAATGCGTTCATTGGTATTTTTTATTTCGATTATCCCAAGCTGAGGTAACCCAGGTATTGGCTATCTTGTATATCCTGGCCATAAAAAAGTAGGAATTTGGATAACAAAAAATATTTATCGTTAGATATTAAGGACATGTGGCAGAAATTTCAAAAATATAAAAAATTTCTAAAAATTTAATATGTTATTCACAGTATAAAAAAACTATTCCATGATTTTTTTCAGATATATTTGCCATTTCATTGTTGAAAAAATCAAAGTGAAATAAAAGAATTCAACATGTACTCTTATGAAGCGCCAAGCTATAAATATACCACAAATTATTCTTGTCCTCGCAACTATTTATTCATACAATCTAAAAAAATAATAATATTAGAATACGCATTAAAGAAATCCCCTTTGAAATTATTCATTTTCGGTATTTCTAAGGTAACGTGACCTCAAAAGTAATTGATTGAAATATGAAACAATATACAGTAAAAAAAATTAGCCAAATATATTTAATTTTCGCCTGGAAGATTACATTCTGCTTACTACACAATTTATAATACAAACAGCCGAGTCATAGAGGCACAAGAGCTTTATTTTTTATTAAACTATAAAAACTGGAAATTAACAAATATTTTTCATCGAATAATCTTGTTTTATTTATGGTCTTTAAAATATTTTCTTGGTTGTTACTGAAGAACATGTGTATGCTTGCATTATTTGAAAGATTTTGTGAATTATTAAAATTGCAGTTTATGAAAATGTAGAAACCTGATTTAAATCATCTCGAATCATCTTTAAAGAGAATCGTGAATTTGTAAATATAAACTTAATTTAAATTATTACAATTTATTTTTAATGAAACCAGATATGAAAGGCTTCGCTTCGCACTTTGAAAAATTAATTTCATTCCTTTTAAACTACTGAGCATTTTTCTTTGTCGTTTTACACTTAAAATATAGTTGCTATTACTTCGCCTCAATTTCAATTTCCGTTTCTATTCTTTAGCAGAGCTGTTGATTTGCGAAAAGTTCTTTGAAAAACTACCGAGCTTCAACTGCTTTGAAGTATAAAATTAAATTCTTTTACTTCACATAAGAAAATTATTAATGCAATAATTTAAGAATAAAAGATTTCATATAACCAAGCAGCGACAAACTAATTTTAAGAAGAATAAATTCTTCGGAACTTGGGAATTTATCGGAAAAACAGAGCATCAACAGCGAATTGTTTGTCGTATTACGCACACCTTGAACCGGAAAAAAAACAGCTACACCTTAGCAAAAACATCAAGAAAAATCACCTCGGCCGACGACGCCTTCTATAAGCGAGACGCGTATATACCGTACCCTCAGATCCATACCTCAATAAAGCGTAACAAAAACAAGGCGGAATATCGAAAAAAGCTTTCAAAGTAATAAACAACCATACCGAAAATAAAGGCACACAGTCACGTCTTTGTTTATGTTTCTCGAGATCTTTCTCCTGTTCTCTCTCTCTCTCTCTCTCTGTCTCTCTCTCTCCTCCCCTTTATGCCTCGCCCGTATAAGTCACGCATACCTACAACGATCCACCTTCGATGTCGTCTTCTTCATTCTACTCCTCTCTCCCGACGTTACGCACGAATCGCTTTTCATGTTGCGGCTGCTGCTCTCTTACGTCTGCCTTTCATCTTATTCTCTCTCTATCTCTCTCTCTCTCTCTCTCTCTCTACTGCGCACCCCTACTACGTACGTGTATACGTGCATGTATTTGTTTAGGCGCGAGGGATAGAGCAGAACTACGTACACGTAGAAGGCCGAAGCAAGTTTTGCGTATTCACCGCAATTTCCTAAGCGATTCTGACCTGAATATATACCTTTCTTAGGAGAGATATAGTGTGAACGAGCTTTGTCAGTCGATGGCTACTCTGATGTAAGTGCGCGAAAAAATGTAAGACTTCTGGTTTTGTGGCCTTCTCTTTGATCGTTTCCTGCAGCGAAATCTGAAAAGTGTCGGTGGGAAATTTCCTTTTTTTTTGTAAATTGCAACCGATAAATGTTAAGAAAAGGTGGTGCCTTGCATTGACATCGATTTTCTTTTAATTCGTTTAGTGGTTAGAGCTTTTTTCAGAGCTTTCAACAGTTGCAACAGTACTGGGTAGAATATTTCGCCTACGCTTCTGCAAAGTCAAAATTAAACCCTTTTTACGAAATTAAAGTCGAGCAACATCTTTAATTACTTTTTTCTCTGACGCTAGCGAGGTAATAGAAGTACAGAGATGTGTACGACTTTAACCAGTTTACTTTCTTCTAATGTACAGCTTAAAATCAGTGCGGAGGAATCCTTCTACACGCTGGAACTTTTTAATGTACGAAATAAGTGGTAAGAAATAAGTATATCTATAGGTAATCGTTTTTCATCCATGTCAAAGAATCAAGTATTATTAATTCAAATAATGGAACTGTCGAGTCTGACCAAACACGGCACCTCATCTACTTAAGTAGTATACACTGAAGTATGTCTTGTATTTTATAATTTTATTGTCAAATTCCAATGGTTGAACAAAATTTAATTAATTTCTTAACTTGAGGGCTTACTGTTGAATGCTCATAAATTGACCGTAAATCAAGTACGTTAATTGGACATAATAATTCTATTGATAAAAGAATATCAAACGAAATACATGATACGGTACGTTTGAAATATTTGCAATACTTAATTTCGCTTTTATAAAATTATCCTTGATAATTTATATTCTTGTCGTTTATTATAAAATAAGCGTTACTCCACACATAAAAAATACTCTTCTTTTGACTTGCTTATAATAACGAAAATATAATAAAATTATATTAAAAATTTTAAAATGTACAACGTACGAACTGCGCGGTATTGCTTTTCAAATAAATACTAAATTTTAAAATAGGATTACATTGGAAATGACCTAATTCAGATATAAGATTGCTAGACGTGCTGCATTGAAACGTATAATTCTAAATGTCACGTTTTAATATTTCTAAAGTTATTCAGGGCGGACGACATTATAGATAGATTAATAAGTCACGTCTCAATTTTTATTTGTTTACACATCGATAACAAAGTGTAACTTTCTGCACAACCAAATTAACTTTGACGCTTTTAGATAAACTTTATTTATTTTGCCACTTAACTGGTGTATAAAAGTGGTATATGCGTGTCCGTTTTATCATTGATGGAAATTAAAGGCCACAAAAGTAATATAACTAAATATAATTTATCGCGAATGAAACTACTAAAAATTTCACGGTTATAAAATATGTCGCAGGCTATGGAGTAAAAATCCTCTGTGAAATTAACTATGCCCTAATATTCAGTGTGATATATCATGAAGGAATTAAGCTTCTTAACGAAAAAAGCGTGAGCGATGAAGGTTCCGTCCCGCATTCCTTACACATTGAAGACAGCTTACTGCGCGCACTTCACTTTTTTTTTAAAAGACTGGAATGTGTCGTCCCGAACTACAGAAAAAGTTAACTGCTTGGTCATTTCATGCCATATCTTGAAATTTATATATTTAATCTTCCTCGTCTTTTTCCCCCAATTAAGAAAATTGCAGTGTCCTTTTGTAAAAATTAAATAAAATATCCAATTAAACAGGACTGAACTAAATTCTTTATTTCATCGTGTCATCGCCTGGAAAGATTCATAAAGTAAAATTGTTAATTATCAGTCAAAGGGAACGACATCACCTTTTATCATAGTAAAACTTTAGATTCAAGCAGTACGTGGAGAATTTCCAAGCGAGCTCCCGCTACCCCATAAAGCTTTCCGAGCTGCACGCACCGACATTCACCCAAGAGTCCCTGTCCCTTCTATCCTTCAAAATCATCCCCTCGTGTATAAGATCGTATTCGAGCACTAAAGCGCACGCACCCAAAAGCTTCCCTTATACCAATGACTCGAGCATCATGCAGGGTGTTAAAAAAATATCCCGGTAAAGAAGACACACGCACACACACACACACGAGAGGGAGATAGGAAAAAGATGTAAAATTAATGTAATTTTCTCGTTCTCCGTCCGCACCTCAAGATCGATACTCTTTCAAATAAGATGCAAATCCTCGAAGCTTATAGGCTGAATTTTATTCGGCAGCTCTTATCGGTTATCGTGGGTCGATATCTATTGTTTGATAGATTTTATTTCGTTACTAGTGATTCGAGCGCGCGATACGGGGAAAACTATCCACTGTTTTTGTCTATTGAAAAAGCAGCTTCGAATCGTATTTTCAGCGTGAGATAAAGTATAACAGTATTATATATGATAATAGAACGAAATTTGAAACAGGATTAGAACCAAGTTTAATTAATAAAAGCTTGAGAGTCTGGATTTAGCAACTGCATACGATTAATCTATTAAAAGTTACTGAAAATTAGAAAATAGCTCGATGCAGTGCAAGTATTCGACCACGTGATTTTAAACAATTTTTTTACCAAAGAAACTAATGAAATACATATTATTAATATTTTAGAGATTTTTATTTTATTGAAAACTTTTGATATTGAAGCCAACTCAGTAACTAGTCCCTATGTAAAAGCAAAACAACGAACTAAAATACACCGTAGTTGTATTTCGAACTGAGCAAGAATAGACGCATCTTATAAATTTTGAAATGTCCATTTTTCTCTTATTATTATAATAAGTTCAACTTAAAGTACTGACACGAACCATCACTAAAATGCTTATAATTCTTAAGAATGAATTTTACTCTTCGTGAATATGTATTGCACATTAAAATTTGAAACAAGTCTTCTTGTGAACTTTTAATGATTGTGCACCGCAGGTTTCCAGTAATATTCTATATAAATTATGAAAAATAAAATTGATGGTATCGGAATACAAAATGGCAAAACTAAATTAATGTACTTATATTGAAGCTTTTCTATAATATACTACTTATGAATTTATGAATTTCGTACTAAAGATCCAAGTGTTTTTTATTTTCTACCTCAGCTGCGCTCTGGAGCCTTTTTTTTATTTAAGCTTATTCGTAGAGAGTTATATAGCTGTTCCATGGAGCTTAATGTTACCTCGAGGAAATGAAAAAAGAATACATGAATTTATACACTAATTTGATTCTTAACTATGCAATATAGTCAATTTTTTTCAAAAAACCAATTTATACAATTCTCTTTTACGCGTTTGTTGCTAATTAAGTACTCGTGTACAAAACAGTGTTTTGCGCTCAGTTGTAGAGGGCGTCCTTATTAGGCATAGAAAGTAGCGTATGTGAATAAACAATTTTTATACAGAATTGTAAAAAATATCGTATGGAAATCGTGCGTATATTTCTCGCACTCCTTTCTACTCGTGTATGAAATCGTATTTTACACATTAGTTGCATAAAATATTGTATTTGTATTTTTAAATTTCAAAATAAAGAATGTAATCTTCTCTAATACTGGCATTTTGCTTCTTACTTGCACATACAAGTATCTGCACCCAGTTCAGTAATATTCTGTGCTTGAATTAAAAAAGAAATCGGTAGGTATAGAATGTAATAAGATTTACTAATAACTCAATAATATCTAATAAAAATAAATCCAGTTCTAATGAATTAAAAGTACGAAATCAACTGTCATTCTACATGTAAAAGTGCTAATTTTTTTTCAAGGCAATTATATATATTGACTACCTTATCATTGTACCAATTTCAGTATCTCACACACACACGTAATCCTCTCACCATCCGAAACCAGAGTTCAAATGAAGAAAAATCAACCTCTTCGCCTTCCTCCCAACGATTTTTCCCAACCCCTTTGCACACTGCACACTTATATGCAGAAAGCAGCAGCACTGCAAAGCCCATCTCCAGCAGCTCCTCGCCGAGGCATAATGTTGGAGAATATATATACACGCGAAAGCTGTGGCCTCTCTCTCTCTCTCTCTCTCTCTCCACGTCGGAAAGCTCGCTGGGCGATTGGCTGGTCCGCGCGCGCGCTCGACACGAAGAGAGAGAGAGAGAGAGAAAGCTCGAGAAGAGAGGAGAGCAGAGCGCGCAGAGCTCGGTCAACCGCTGCAAAAGGGATACACGCGGAGCGCGCGAGCGCGAACCAGCCGGAGAGAGAGAGGAGAGAGAGAGAGAGATCTCTCGGAAAAGCGTCGACGAAGCGTCGGCTCTCAGTTACGATCCGACCGCCGGCGCGCCGCTGTGTGTTGCGGATAGACCGGGCGAGTTTTTCACCACGCTCTCTATTGTACGCTGGATATATATATATATATATACATATACACATATATATATACACAGAGCAGCAGAAGCAGCAGGTTATACATATATACGTATGTACACGAAAGACCGGCTCTACACGCGCGACCCTACGTGTTTTATTATACGCACCTCTGCGTGTGTATTATAGTTTTCGAGTGTCACGTTACGGGAGGGATTAGTTAGAGGGAAGAAGAGAGAGAAAAAAAAGAACAGGGGGGGGGGGGGACATATATACATGTGTACGTATATACGTATACATGGATGTATAGTGTAGAGAGGCGAGATGTATATTATTGTATGTGTGGGCGAGTCACACGTGTGGACACGTGTGTGCCAAACCATCAGGTGTTTGCCGACTGCACCGACTTGTTGGAGCTTTTAACACAGCGCGGATATATCTCTATCGCGCGCGCTGCACCCTCTCTATCGTTCTCTCTCCTCTGCTTATTCTACTTCTTTTTCTCTCGTATTGTCGTTTAATCCCGCGCGCGCGCGCGTGTGTCCCAAGGCTTTGTTTCTTGTTTTGCCAGCGCGCGGGAATATTTTGCAGGAGTCCTTTGTGCCGGACGGATATTCCGGAGCAGTTGATGCTGCAGCGCTCGGCTCGTAGGCTCATTGTTGCTTCCGACTCGTTCCATCGTATCGATTCGTGTCGATAGTTCAATAGTCGATATTTCTTGGCTTGGCTTTTGACGAGCGAAGGATCGATTTACTTTTGGGCCAAGTTTCGCATCTCCGCAGCGTGTATTATATGCGTTTGTGAACCAGCCGTGATGCGCGACGCTCCACGACGTTATATATGCACTTGTTGAATAACCGATTGGATGCCTCGAGCTTTTAGTTAATTGAACTGCATTAACGCTCCCTCGATGTTACCCGCGCATATTGAATTTTGCGAAACAAAAATTTCTGTGTGTGTATGTGTGTGTGCAGAGAAGGGAAAGGGAAAAGTGCTGCTCGACGAAGCGTCAATAGCCGAGCGAGCGCGCGCGCCCCTCTTTCCCGCGGTTGCATAATAAATGATAGATATGCTCTCCTTTCTCTCGTCGTTCGCGAAATGGAAATAAGCAGCCTCGGCGGAATGAAAATTGCACGACGCTGGAGTGAAAAATTAATTTTGGGAAAATATATGTAACGGGTGCGACGGTGGCCAAAGTGACTATCGCGGCCCGCGCGTACCATGCAGCTTAATAAAACTTTTACGCCGGGCGAGCCCTTCTTTTCTTGCGTGGCCGCGCGCGAGAGAGCGAGACACTGAGTTTCCGGTAGCCTCGAGGACCTTGCGACCGAGCGTTTTCTTCTTTTTTTCCCTTTTTTTTTTGTTATCCCTCTGTTTTATGTATATTCAGAGCCCGCGCGGCCCGAAGTTAATACAGCTTGCCACTCGCACATTGTTTTGGACGATGCTTTTGTGTCGCTATATAGTCTTTAGCGAGGCCGAAAAACGAAATGCTTTCTCCCTCGCAGCTCTCGCGGGTCTTATATACGGGTGTGTATGTGGGTGTGTGTTGTGTGTCGTATTTCTCGAGCTTGTCGCCGGTCACGTGATTGTTCTCGAGACAAAAGACACTCGAATTAATTCCTCGAGACATGCTGAAAAACAGAGTATCAGACACTTTCAGCGATTACTTTTGTTACAGCCTTTGTTGCCCCCTAAGAACAAATCTCCACCTACCCTCAGTGCTCTCCGCAATTTCTGCTTTCCTGCCAACTATTCGTGTTAGATTTTGCTGAAAGGATCGTTGGAACAATAAAATGAGCATTTATTTTTCTCATTTGGAGGCGCACATTGATAACTTTAAATTATAATAAATTAAAAAGCAACCTTTTATTCCTTTGTATAAAATAATGTAATAATTTAAGTGTATGCAAATAAAAATTTAGCGTATGCAATAAAAATAAAAAGATAGGTCGACCATTATCAACCATGTTATTTTAAAATAATATTAAATCTTTATTTTTTTAATATGAAAAGAATTTGCTTATTGTTATTAACTAAAAAAGATATGTACTAGTTATTCTATGCCTATGACAGTTACTAGACGTACACTTTAACACAGAACACAAGACTCGAACCTCAGTAAATGACCAAGCAGTTCTTGTAATAAGCATATTATAATCCAGTGACTGACGGTTTCATTTACATTAAATAAATATACGGAAAAATGTAGAAAATAATAGAAGATTATATTAATAGGTATAGTAACTACTGTACTGACCCTTAGGTTGGATTCATAATAAATTAACATTGACAAAAATTGTATTTCTTTATTTTAAGATTTTAAAAACTATTAAAATTAATAATAATAAAGTGATCGAAATAGGATTTTATTAAAAAATAAGTAACTAAAAAATTTCCCTTACTAACTACCACATATAATTCAGTACTAAAAATTTTCAAAACTTTCCCATAAGAATTGCATTTCTTTTTAACAAACTTCCCCATAACAAAGTTAACAATATGTAACAAGCTCCACTAAACATCAGAAGCTAAATTGAAAACCAATTAAAAAATCAAACTTAGTTCGTGTTTCGGTCCATGTGCGCACACTCTCCGATTCTTACGAATCTCAATAAACAAATGTTTCTCTAAGAACAAAAAGACAGAAAAAGAATAGCTTTGGAAATCTCTCGACTTAATGGGGTAACAAACGATACGACGCCGATAACAAAACAGTATAGTTGGAAATCTCGACATCGGACTAGAACTCGGCCACACAAAACCCAGAAACGAGAGATAGCGAGAGAGACTGAGAGTAGAGTGAGTGAGACAGAGGAAGAAAAAAGAGCAGAGCAAGAAATAGCCGAAATTCTCATGCCAGTGATATCAGCACGCTGACCGCCGCTAACAGGCTTTCCATTATAGAGGCTGCGTGTGCACAGACCGCAGAGAGAGAGAGAGAGAGAGAGAGAGAGACTCGGCGAATGATTAGTGACGGCGGCGGCGCAGCGCAGCCGGAAAATCCGGAAGTTCATAAACTCGCTGGCGCGCGCGCGAATCGACCACCTTCACTCGCTCTCTCTTGCTCCACACGTCGGAATTCGAACGATTTAATTAAAGCACGCAGAGAGTCGTGTCCGAGCCTCGGGGAATTTCTCTCTCTCTCTCTCTCTCTCTCTCTCTCTCTCTCTCTGCCCGTGTTCGCGAGAAGAAAAAAAAAGAAGAAAGAAAGACCGGGGATCGTATCAAAGCGACACGGAATTGCAAGCGGTGGAAGTGATGTAGGCCTTTTATGTGCGTGTGTGTACAGTAGGAAACTGCGCGCGAAGAGTCGCGACTGCGGCTGGTAGAGATAATTTTGGAGCGTTGAATGTGCGTGGGCTATTGCTGCTGCTGCCGCTGCTGCAGGGCCGAGATTGTTACGACCGTAGTTTGAACATCAAGGTTTTGTGTGCTTCGGGCTCTGCGCGTTGATATATAATAAAGTGCTGGAAAATCGATGTAAAGTCGTTTTTAAATTGCGTACACCAGCGGTTTTTTCGATTGATGACTAGAGTTTCGCTTTTATCGTGAACAGTCGGAAATAATTGGGCCAATTTAAAGTGGATAGTGGTATTTATTAAATTTTTCGTTGCCCTCCGAAAGGTAGAACAGCTCATACGAATAAATTAATCTTTCGTATATAAATGACACAATTTTTAATTCATTACTTGGACGAAGATGCGAACCAGTTTGAATAAAATTGACAATGCTGACGTAATTTTCTTGTTTGCCTTTTGTAGCAGTGAATTCCCATTTTCAGACTACCCAATCGATAAAATGTTCATTGTTACAAATCCTTATATATACACACATAGAAGAAATCTTGTTTTACATTTATTTTATAATTTTTAATTCTTTGTAAAAGTATATATACGGATTAAAAAGAATTTCATTGTGTCGTACCCTTGAACTTTTAAATCGGTGTATATTTTATGAAATCCGTTTTTTTTAATCTCCTCGAATTGAGAGTAGAAGCACACTTCATCATGAAATTTATAATTTAATTAATAAACAGTCAAAGTAGATAATTAGAGTAAAAAATTATGTTCAAATTACCTTTGAAGACGACTTTACATTCCTCGTTCCCAAAAATTGTTACAAAGCGTATTCTATTTTTGAGACTCAAAGGGATAGAACTGTGTCATATATAAAGTTACATGTGTGATACGCGTAGTTTTAATTGTCCCTCCTTTTTCAAAGAGAACGTCACGTGATAGGAGAAAATATTTTAAGCAGACGTTCTTATGAATGTCAATGTTTTCAACTTTTGTGGTACATTTTCGTAATTCTCATTAACAGAATATCCAAGTTTTGGATCCTCTTGACTATTGATCTTGTCAAACTAAAAAAATTTTTTAATTTTAATATTACGCATCAACCTAATTATTCTTTAATTTGCTCTAATATACATCTATAATGGCTATATTTAATCAATTGAAAAAATAATAAAACGACAATGACTTAATACTTTATTAAAAATTTTCACATTTCAATTTTACATGAAATTACATTCTTCCTTCCTTTCGTAAATTAATTTGTTTTTATTACGCTAGGAAAACATGAAAATCTACCTTGCAGCATTTGTTTTGAAATAAATATTTGAATATAGAGTTTGCTGAGGTGTTTGGCAAAAGAGACTGAATGAAGGTTGCATCTAAGTAAAAAAATATTCGTGATAATAAAAGTTTTGTCTGTGTAAAATGGAATCCCTAAGACTCTCAATCATTACGTCATGAGCAAGCAGTATTCCTGTCATTATATTACTTACGTGCGTTATTCATTTCCAGTTGATATTCATTAATCATTGCCAGCTTGCACTTCCAACTTGTCGATCAGTCCACTATACGTTATGCATTTCGCCTACTTATATTAATTTGTCTCTTATCCTATGCTTAGAGCAGTTTGAAAATCAAAGATATAATCGTGCACTCGGCGAGCATCTCGCAATTTACCAAGAGAAGAATCAAGAAGTGAAAGTTAGTGTGAAATTGGACTAGAAAAAAGTGAGACAATAGTATGATTCCAAAGTTAAAAATTGGAAACAGAAAAAGTTTGTGACTCTCATTACTGTTGGCCGGAAAATGTAAAACTCAGGAAGAAAAATCAGACCCAAGTTGCAGGTGAACATTCTTTTATAGGTAAGTTCCGTATCAAGTTAATGTCCACCCTTCTTTTTTTTTTTTTAACTTCCGTGAAAAAGTTATCTGTGCGAAATAGAAATTGTTGACAACTATATCTATAGTTTAGCAAATATTTTTTATAGGACAATAAAATAAATCGAGCGAGTACGTGCGGTAACTTTTATTGCTTTAACCAACAATACTAAAAACTATGGAACACGACAATGTAAACAATAGTGGTTTTTATTATTTAACACTAAAAATCATACAAAACTTGCAATCAATATAAGAAGCGACGGATTGTATTTACATAAATTTTGATGCTCAAATAATAAGGAATCCACTTTTTACCAATATTAAAATAAAGCATTCATTAGAATTTATGGAAAAAAATTACTCGAGTTTGGTATACCAAGTGCAAAGAATGCTTTCACGTTTCACCAACTTTTTTCAAAGCATCACGGGGTTGCAGTGTATAAGCTTGATCCAAAAGTTGACGTCAAGGCGACATTTTTTCTTCACTTTTCTCCAACTAGTGCCGACTGAAGTTTAGTAATAAAGAATTTTTCAATTTAGCTCAGCAAACCTCTATGGTATCTCATCCACAAACGGGTTGGGAATTCAATTACGTGGGCAAATAAGTTTATTATTATTGAAATGCAAAAATTGCGTATTTCCTATTATCCCTGACCTAAGAAACGTAGCTCACATTTCATAACAAGACATATTTTTTAATATCGGCAAATATGAAATACCATTACATTGTTTAACCATATAATGTGACGTTAAGCTAACATGTGTTACGCTTTGAGATAAGTATACCTATAGGATAGAAAATCGAGTTCTCGTTGCCCGTTATTATAGTATGAAAATCAATAAATAAATAGACAATGAAAAACGATACTTAACCTCTTTTAAAAGCAGAAAATAAATATAACAGTTCTTATGTTAGCTATACGATTATGTGTCGTATTGAATAATTTTTAATAATCCGCGACGACAAAAATACAACTTTCGTAACTATAAACGTAAAGGATACTTATGTGCAGCCCTGAAAACGGATAACGTTGTTGCTTTATGTAATAAGAAATGTATGTCGGACCTACTTTTATTAATAGAAGGAATAGCTTCTTCTATTATCTTTCTCATAGATAATGTTGGAAATAATAAAATGTGACAGAAATTGTAAATTAAACTCTCATTAACTTTAGAACAAATACTGTACAAATTGCATGAATGGTTAATAATAAGAATACCTTTTTTGTGTTAAATGATCAAATTCATTGCTTTCGAATAAAGTTATATATCTAAGTCTGTTTTTAAACATGAACCTAAAACATCAGTATCCTTTTATATTCAATAGTTTACGAATATCATAATCTGTTAGACGGTTTAAGGAATTTGTATTTTGCGGTGTAACGCACAATGCTTTATGAAAAACATGTATATTACGAAGGAAACTTTGCGTATACTTAAGCATGAATTATTCATCGCAACGATTTTCGCGTCTAAAGTTGGTTAAGCCCAAACAGTGGGTTGAAATTGAATTCTCAGAATGAAAATTAAATGTACGTCTATACATACGTATGAAATATTTTTTGGACGAAAATCGGTTTTCATTCGCATAATTTCATTGAATATTCGTGCAATGCATTTTTAAGGGAACAGTTTGAATACGATTTACATAATAAAAAGATATTTCGCCGGTGTGTTTACCGTAAAAAGTGCTAAAGTTCGCACAGTAAATTTCTTTTATCTGCATGTTTAATCTATCGTCCGACAGATTGTGGTTATACTCTGAATATACGATTCGCGCTTACTTGCGTATATGCCCCTGCATAAAATACTTGGGGATAATTTCAATTCGGCTATAAAATCAAATACATTTCTAAACAGCTGCACACAAACGCTTTCATCACTCACCCTAAGCCATCATTGCATATATTTCGCGCTACTCGAGACTACACCAATGCACCCTTGACGTAACAAGCAACGATCGGCGCCCAGCGCACTTTTTCCCGCATCTCTCGTAAGTCGCATACAACACACATACACACATAAAGGCAGTCAGCTATCGTTTCAATAATGAATTTCCGCGATCCATTTATAAACCCGCGGCCGCCGCGTCGTCACAATACTCCAGCTGCGGCGCGGGAAATAATCCGTTCGTTCCATTGATAACTGGCGCACAGTAGGTAGAGTCTGGCTGTCGCTGAGAATGCCTTTGAGACATTATGCAATTTAAGCTCTCTCTCTCTCTCGCTCTCCATAGTGACACACACACGTGTGTGTGTGTGTGTGTGTGTGTGTGCAGAGCACAGTTGTGAGACGAAGTGTAGCAAAGTGAATTCAAGCTTCAAGCCTACATTATCGGCCTTGTCAGGGGCTGACGCGTCGAGAATATATAATCCGCGGGACTCCGTGTGTGTGTATGTGTGTGCGAGTGTTTGAAAACGAAATTGACCTGCCGGCGTCTTTATTATTTTCATCGATTAGATGCGTTAAAAATAGACGGCCAAGAGCGAGAGAGGCAGCTTTAGGAGGAGGAATATACGTATGTAATCGCGGTGGTACAGGAACGAGGAAATGTTTTTTTGCTGCGAACTTTTGATCCGAATTACGCGTTTCTGGATTTGGTTGAGGAGCAGTGAATGACTAGTGGTCGCTGTAGAAATCTGAAAGAGTGCCTTTACAGATCATCAATGACAGATTATTAACAGATAGTAATATACTTTTTTTTTATTTTATCTGACTCAAGAAATTAAAAAGTATATTTCTATTTATTGCGTTAGATATAACGGAATATTTTATGGGAAATAAGATTTTTTTTCTTTTCAAAGCCAAGCCTACGCAATGTTTTTTTATAAATATGCACGTCTTAATTACATATACAAAAGTGATCTCATTAAATAATTTTTCTGCGGTGAAAGAAGTGTTGTAGATTAAATTTATGAAAATATGATGCCCATAAATATATCGATGCATTTTTTATACAAAAAGAAATATAACTGCAACTCGATATTATTATAATAAGTAGATTATTTCGAGATGTAATCGAAGTTTTCCTACATAAATGTGAAAATTATTTTTTATTCATGTTTTACGTTTATCCAGCAAAGTGTAATACTTCTATCCTATATAGATGTATATCTTTCACTACTATTAATAGATTAAAAGTAGAGTTTTATAAATCAAAAGTTTTTCTATCAATTTTCTTTTATTGCAGCTTTTTCATCGCGTAATAGTATAGTTACAATAATATAATCAGAGAGGTTTCTTCGCAATATATAAATTATCGTTCAATGAGCTTTTTCACCGAAACCAAAGCCGGAATAATACGTTTAAAGTGAATTTGAATAATCAGAATAATGGAAATGCGGACAAAAAGCTATTACGTATATGGCGTTAATATGGTATGCACATTAAACTTTTGTTGAGTATTTATTCCCACTCGTACCTATAAATATATCAGTGCCAACAGCACATGTTCAGAAATTTTTCGAATACTTATTTGTTGTATAACGCATAAATCGCCAAGTTTCGCATCGACTCGGGGGTGTATTTGGAGCCGATATTTTACTCATTAAACTCGGGAAATGTGCTTCGAACTATATCTAATAAAACGTAATGCATTTAGTTATAATACGCTCGGATGATAAATCAATTCACGTATACGAGATTATCGTAATTCATGCACTCGACTGGTTCAATAACGTCATACTTTTTGGCTTTAAATTAAACGAATCCATCGTTCTTCGCTGTTGAGTCTTAATCAATTATCGAGGGAAAAAGAGTTTCGAAGCATCTTTTCATTCAATGCAAAGGTATATTTACTCTTAATAGTAACCCATTACACCATAAACTTCTTATAGCCAAGAAATAAATATTGCCAACGCAAACTTGAAAGCATATAGTCATTCGGCCACGCAACTCCTAGAACCAACCGTCAACGTCGCGTACGTATAAATTTTCATCGGTACCCGGCTATAGTAGACTCACACATACACAAACACACACACAT
>UELU01138678.1:0-22807 GCA_900490025.1 Megastigmus dorsalis
CCCCCCCTCCCCAACCCCCTCCTCCCCCCATCTTTCCTCCTTCCGTCAATCTCCCGCTCGTATCGCGCGCTAGAGCGTCAACCATACGAAAATCCTGCACACGTGCACACGGCCATCGTGACTTTATAATACCGCTCGCTCCCGCGCGCGCGCGCGCGCATAGCGCTAAACACACGCACGCACACTTTTTATCCCTCGAGCGCAGACGGAGGGAAAATTTGCATAATTCCAGCGGCGAGCAAATAAAGAACGCGCACGCACTCGGTGTGTATATATATATATATATAACACAGGCGTGTATGTATGTAGGATGGTAGAGAAGCGTTGCAGCTCCCATGCGATCGCTGCAGCTCTCTCGGCGCAATAATTTCAATCGGGAGGCCCTTTTTCGCGGCGTCCGGCTCTATGCAATGTTAAAAATAAAGATTATCGCGCGCCGGGCGTTTGAATTTTTCATATATGATGATATACGTTTGTGCGCACGTGCGCGTGTGTGTGTGTATGTGTGTGCCGAGGCGCGCACCGCTCCGGAAAGAAGGAATGCTTATGAAATCAGCGTTACGGTGTAAAATCAGCAGAGCGTGAACGGGGGGTCGTCTCGTCCACGACACAGGATGTTCCTACCTTTCCGTGTTTTCCTCTCTCTCTCTCTCTCTCTCTCTCTCTCTCTATCTCATTCTCTCAAATTCATATCTATCTCTCTTTCTCTCTCTTTCTCTCCTACTCTCTTCCTCTCGTTCTTTTTTTTTATTCTGCGCTGTAATCACCGAGACCATTTTTGTTGTTGAATTTAACACATTTTTTTAACACCTGTTGTAGTGTAGTGTGCAAGAATTCATTTTTTCGGATTAGAGATCGTTACTGCTGTTTTGTTAACATTATAATTTGACTGACTCTGCACTCTTTTATGAAATGAATTTGGGTGATTAAAAAAAGATGAAACAAATTAAAAATAAATAATAATTTTTTTTATAAAACATGCTTTTCTAGAAAATGGTAAACAAAAATTGAACTAAAAAGTAAAAAATAATTTTTGTACAAGAAGTATTTACCAATCAATTATACCACGTTTTTTTAAAAGTCAATTACTTTGGAAACAACCGAAAATTAACTACAATTTTAAATAATGCTAAACATATTTAATTTTTGACCAAAAAGAAAAGCGTGGGCTCTATACAACAAAGTCCCTGATAAATTTATCAGATAATTTATCAGATAATCGCATAGTATTCAAAAAGTCAACCTGTGTTTCGATAAAACAAAAGAAAAGCATGTAAAACTAAGGTCCTGGAATATTAATTACATCTGCTAAAGACATTCCAGCAAAATTAAATTTGATTTATCTAAGATGACTCCCAAATATACCTCCGTCATCGGCGACCTGGATATCCAGGATAAACTGATACATGTAGTTTCAGATAATGTTATATTTTCATGTTTTTTATAATATTCTAATTTGTTTCAATATTATTATTAATTTTTTTATCATAATGTCAGTGTGACACATGCGTTTAAATTTATCCCACTACAAGACTTACAAATTATTATTTCTGATAAATTTATCAGGGACTTTGTTGTATAGTGCCCACGCTTTTCTTTTTTAAAACATTATTTAAAATTGTAGTTAATTTTCGGTTGTTTCCAAAGTAATTAACGTTTAAAAAAATGTGGCACAATTGATTGGTAAATATAGTTCTTGTACAAAAATTATTTTTTACTTTTTAGTTCAATTTTTGATTACCATTTTTTAGAAAAGCATGTTTTTTAGTCTTATTTATATTGATTATGAATAGATTACTTAGTTGTTGAAATTTTCTTAAATTAAGAAATCCGTTCTGATTCCTCGAAGGTCACTCCAAGTATACCCTCGTTACCGGCGATCTGGATGTCCCGGTCCATATATTATGAGATTATTGTATTGGTATCCGAGATGAGTGTCTGTGTCAATTTTCAGTCCAGTACATGGGGCAGTAGGTCAAATTCATTTTTCAAAGATATGAAAAACATGTAATTTTAGTGAAATGACCCGCACATATAACTCCATGTGCAGCGACTTGGATGTCCGAGCTCCAATATTATGATGTATCTGAACCAATTTTTAGCTCTCTACGACACGAGGAAGTGGTTTAAATTAATTTTGCAAGATTTGAACAATACCCGTACACATGCGGCGTAGTATTTTAGTATTTTTGGTTTATTTTAGCTTAAAGAAGATAAGAACTGAAATCTTTTTATACTGAATAACATTCATGAAAAAGATTTAATTAAAATTTGTTCGTTCGCGTTAATTGCATATAAAATGTACTCTTCTTTCTCTCCATTCTTTCCATTTCGTTTCGTATTTGATTTCTTTTTAGAAATTTGATTCTAACAAGCGCATCCGGCCAGAGCGACGCTGCTGACTGGATGCAAAAATCACTGCTCGACTCGAATCAAAAGCCGGTGCGCAAAGGTAAGTCGGCGTCACGAAAACAATAGCGTGCGTGGACACGTTGATGGGACCATATAGATAGTGCCGCAAAGACACCCAGGAGGATATGCGACAGCGGACAATCAGGAAAGAAAAACGCTTTCGTGCACGTCTAAATAAGCGCATGGTGGGTAATTGCTGGACTCTAAGTTCATCCAAGCACTATTTTAGTCGCTCGTGTTATTAATGCCAGGGAGCGTTAAGGTTTTTTCAAGAAACAGTCCGTTTAACATGGTTTTCGCATTATTCTTTTTAGCTTGGTAGGTTTTTTATGCTAACAAATATGGTGATTTAAGCTTAGTGCGCATGCACACGCAGATCTAATCAGGTTAACATTAATATTAATATTTCATAATTGATTGAGAATAAATTATTATGATAAAATACTGCTTGAGCACTTGGAATGAGATAAATAAAATGTTCAGTCTTGAAATTTATTTTTAATAATAAATGGAATATACAATACATAAATATGTAGATACTGATATATCTTACAAGATGCTATAATATTTGGTTTACTTAAAAAAGATTACGGAAAACTACAGATTAAATTACATAATGTAATAAGATATTGAGCCCCTTTTCATTAAAATTTTTAATGTTAATAAATATAGGCATTAACTACGTTAGGTTACAAATTAATCTATAGAGCTTTCACTTTGGTACATTTTGAACATTTCCCCACGTTTCTGCAAATTTAAGCATATTTTAGTACATTTTGACTCGTTTTGGCACGTACGTTATTTTCAGAATAGCAAAAATTTTCATGTGTTTCTAGCACATTTCGACACATTTTAAAATGTGCTATTATGTATTGTTATTAGTTGCGGAAATATGCCATATTGTAACCAAGTGTGCCATATTATACTCAAATGTGTCATATTGTGTCGAAATTTATTCGAAATTTATTTGTTTGTAGTTCACAGAATTGGACGCAATGTTCAAATATTGAAAATTGAGCGAAAAAAGTATGAAAGCGCAACTATAAAAAGTATAAAGGTCGACACTATACTCGTCCGTTTGATAAATAATAGGTACACTAATTTTTATAATTTAACAAAAAGTAGTTTTATAGAAACTATCAAGAACATATATATCTGTTTTGATTTGCTCAAGCAAACATCATTACAGGTGGCTTCTACCTTTTTCCGCCCCAGTATATTATTTGTCTACAGAAATTCAAGATCAATCTCCAAAGCGTTACACCATAAAATACGAGGAAAATTTCAATTTCTCCCGCCTGCGATTCGTTACCGACTCTCCACGTTTTACCGGAAGGCGCGAATTAGTTTCTTCTAAATCAAAGGCGACGACCGCTTTGCGCGCGAGATTTGTCGCGTCACCGTTCCTATGGCGGTGTTCTTTTAACTCCTAGAGCCTATTACAATGGAAGGAAAAAAAATTGAAGGAAAAGATCTAGAGGAGAGGGGAGGGGGCAGACGTGAAAAGAAAAAAGACGCGCTCATAGAGCAGAGAAAAAGAGAGCGAGCGAACGGGAACGAGGGATCACGGGTCATTCACACTGGCTTTAATCTGGAGAAGAAAAACAACTTCTATAAGCCTTCGTCTTCTAGATACAAGTACGGTATAATTTATTGTTAAAAATTTTTCTTAAATATAAATGGAAGCTCTAGTGTACACGTAAATAAGAAGCGTTGCATTTACGGATGCAATAGCATACAATACCTTTTCTATGAAATTTATTAGGTTAGCTCAATTTCGAAGCATAAGATAAGCTTCTTTATCAATACTCAATCTGAACCTACACGATACCATATATTATTTAATTACGATTTAAATGTGCAATTCTTTTCCAATGCAACGTTACCCTTACTTGATTTTCAATTAAGTATAAAGGCAAGTGCGGCCCCTTAACGGTCGATTAAAAATCTAATCTCAAACCCAGGATATTGTATTTATATATAATACATCCCTCGAAGGCTACAAAACAAACTGACCGAGCGGGCATGGAAGTGCAGCAGGAAAAGCACCGTGCGAGGGACCGAGGAGAACAATGAGTCCCGGTAGCGCGGAAAAATTATCATCGTCAGCAAAGCAAAGCGTGGCGCGAGCGCGTTATACACCCAACAGCCAAAGGAGCGCGAAAGAAAAGAAAAAAAAAAGAAAAAAAAAAGAAAAAAAAAGAAGGAAGAAAGAAGGAAGAAAGAAAGTAAGAAAACGTCGGTAGTCGAGGGGTACGCGGAGCGGTGAGCGCGCCATAAGGGGGAATTGTTACGGGGGCGAGGAATAAGACAGAGAGAGAGGAGGCAGCTCTCGCTCGCTTGCTTGCACTCATAATTAGTCATAGTGCGATGCGCTAACAGCGGCACTCTGCAAGAGTGGCTTTTCAGAGCGAGAGGCGCGAGAGACCGCGTCCATATTCCCTACACCTGTATCTCTCTCTCTCTCTCTGCACTCTATATATGTATATACATATATATGTGTGTTCTTCACCTCTTCTTCTTTCTTCTTCTTCTTCTTCTTCTTCTCTCTTTCTAATACCTGTCGTGCGCTACTACTCGACGAATCAAAGTCCGGGCGCGCGCGGGGGTTCATGTAACGGGTGTTGAAAATATCGCAGCTGCCTTTTTGCCGCTGTTTTCTCTCTCTCTCTCTCTCTCTCTGTGTCTCGCGGCGGGCCGTAGTATAATGCAACAGCAGCAGCACGCGGCTCGTCTTCGTCGTAGTTGTCGTCGCTGCTGCTGCTCTCATTGTTCGGCCGCGGCACGAGGGGTCTATGGGAACTTTTTTTTACTTCCTGGTCGCCTTCTTTTCCGCCTACTTCGACGACGCTGCCTTTTATCCGCGCGTAATTGTTGCTCTTGTTCGTGTTTGCCTCTAAAGCTATACCTTAGTTTCTCTCTCTCTCTCCCCCTCTTTCTCTCTCATAGCTGTGGCTGTTGTTGTCTCTTTAGACTGTTCTCGAAGTGAGCTGTAACAAGTGTTTTAGCGCTTGTTATCTGGGCCTCGAGCGCTATAGACGATTCCGGAAGGAAAAAAAAACGTTAACTTTACGACCACTTGTTGTTCTTTTCTTCTTGTCTATATATTGGCTTTAAGCGCCTTCTCGTAGTAGCTATGTGGACACTTTTGTTGTATTGTGATTTTCGAAATGAGGTAAGTCGAGCATGGAGCAGCAGGTGTTTGACAATTGTTTGCGGTGAGTTTGCCGCGTTTGTTTGTGTAAATAATTGGAGTTCGAGGCTCGGTACAGTAATGTGTAATCAGGAAAGTTCGCGTTCGATTCTGCGCGCATCTACAATTTGATAATAAATTAAAAATGTTATTATTATATTCTTTTTTTTCGGAGCACAAATATAGAAGTGCTTAGCTAGAAATTAATGTTTATAGTTAAGCGGAAGGTGTATGTTTGACGGAAGTGGATTAATTCTTCTTAAACAAAGTGTTATTTCCACACTGAATTGAAGAATTTCCAAATGCTTTTAGTGTATGCCGAGCAAATATTTGCTTGGAGTGGATCCATTTCTGTCATAAGAACATCATTTTCTCTATTCCCGGTGGCGTATGTACATGATTCATCCAGCTTTTTGAATATCTATTTTTACTGACATTTTTTTATCTTAATAAATATCAAATATAGAACCAAGCTATTTCAATGATTCTGATGGTATTCAACTCGTGTTTGTTAGGCATTTGAAAAGCAAAACAGCAAAAGCTTAAGTTATAAAGTTCTTATGCTTGAATTTGGTAAAAAAGATTTTCAAGTTTATTGATACATTAAAGCTGTATAGAACGTTGACGTTAAGAGGTGCATTCTTTATATTTTATGGCTTGGCTTAGAGATAAAATAAGCCTTTGTGTGAATTCTATAAGAAATATAGATTCAGAGAAATTGTTTCTTTAATTGGATTATATTTAGCTTTTTAAGAGTTTCATGAATCTATATTTTATTAGGTATACAGAATTAATTGAAAATGCTACATTTGTAGTAAAGCTTTTAAACTTTTGAATACTCAAGATTTATTTTTACCAATCCACTTTCTTAATATCATCCAATGTTGTAAGCGATTGTAATTACGATAAAGCTGATCGTTATTTATCGAATACACCTATAATACAACCATAATCACGCCTGCACTTTCGACAGGTACGCGAGTTTCAAAATGAGATTTTAACGTTCGATGAAACATCGCATAAGCACTATATCCATTCCTTGTATTTTCGAGCAGGTCCTTTTAGCTCTAGATCATTCTCCGAATTTCGAGGAGATCAGGAAAAAACTTACATGGCCTATAACGGGGATATGCACGTGACAGAGATGCATCCACTGCATACAAATCTGCGTAGCTTGATTTACGCACGGAGCACAAAGCGCGCGTGCATAGTCCAAGGGTCGTTTTTTAAAATGAGGAAACCTTGAAAGACTCGCTATACGCGACGAAGGGAAATTATACCTGAGGCTATGCATAATAAATTAAAGGAAGATTTTTCCATAATTTGTAAATGTTAGTATTTGGTTGTGGCTAGCCTCTAATGAGCAAGTATTTCTACATGGAGAGAAATTTTGTAATAAAATTTACAGTGCAACTACTGTAATATGGTTACAGGCTGCTCGCCACTTAAATTTTACAAGAAACTATGGTAAAAATGCTTTAAAAAAATTTTTCATCCAAAGAATTATTTATTTATCTAAGAAACTCATATATATTGAATACTTAGAGAACGAAAATAATTATAAATAACGAATTAAATACTTAATAATTTTTTGGTCCACCAGCTGCTTCGACGTTTCGTCCTCATATGTTACCTTATGCAACATTACATTATACACATATTGAAATGCACAATAATAAATACAGAAAATTATAATGATTATTAATACGTCAGTACGATTGTTTAGAGCCTGAATAATTTAATTTACAGTAGAATGATTTTTACTTTACATCTTCTCGTTTCTATACTAGGTTATGTTTACGTGGCAGTGCTACCGGACGCGTTGGCACTCGAGTATCATGAAACTCAAACTGCAATAGTTGCAATAGCAATCAAATTATAATTTCTAACAAAATATAATAATATTTAATAATATAAGTCTAACAAAATTTAGTGG
Organism: Megastigmus dorsalis; assembly: GCA_900490025.1. Taxonomy (NCBI): domain Eukaryota; kingdom Metazoa; phylum Arthropoda; class Insecta; order Hymenoptera; family Megastigmidae; genus Megastigmus; species Megastigmus dorsalis. The sequence continues at coordinate 7,542 of UELU01138678.1, forward strand.
GATTCTAATGAAATTTAATAGTGTAAGCATAAAAACATTTATTACGTAATCTAGTTCTTATTAAGAGCTCACGAAAATTACTATAGGTACTGCTCTGATAAAAGTTTAGCCAAGAATCTAAGAAAATTTACTACATATTCTGGTTCTTTTCCTTCTTATGGTAGTGTGTGACCAAATTATCATAGTTTCTAACGAAGTTTTCAAAGTATATCGTAAACTTTAGTACCAAATTTCTCTCCGTGTATTGAAGTATGAACTTTATGATCCTTTTTTAAAATGTGTAAGATAAATCTTTTCAGGCACCTATCAATTAGTTTAATGCAAATAATGAAAAATGCTATTATCATCATTTTATATTTTAATATAGGTTCTAAATTAAATCAGACATTGAATCATTTCAATAATTTTAATATTTTTATGATAAAGATTTAGTTATATCATTGCCTATATATATATATGTGTAATAAAGTTTTGTATCAACTTATATTATATTGCGCAGACTTTCAACTTATAAAGAATAATTAAACAAGTAATGCATAAGTTATTAGTGTTCGTTTTAAAATTTGAAATGGTAGTTCTTTTATAAAAAATAACTATCTTTTGATGCAGAAATAACTGCTTTTCGTTTTTATTACAGTGCAATATATAATATAATGTTCGTCCGCATTAAGACCAGCGCAGTAAATTTTCACTAATATATCTGCAGCAAACCAATAAAATATAAAATACATATCTAAATTAATAATAAATTATGAGTATTTTATAAATTAAATTTATTTATAGATTATTAATGGATACATCTATTACTGAAGGTATTTGTATCTGCACGGAGAAAAACGATATATTAAAAATTATCAGATATTGTGGGAATTATTCTGGGATAGTTTCGAAAAAATGGGAAATATGACTATATTTGATTAAAAAAAATGTAGCATAAAGTTCAGAAAATTTGACTACAGTTGTTCTAAACATTAGAATCAAAATGTAGTAATTTCTTTCATTTCATACATTTGGATTGCCAAAATATCCAGTAATTCTTAGCATATCATCTTTTTCCCGCGTACTGAATCGTTTTAATTTATATTTCGTAAACAAGTGCGTGAGAAATTTTTTAAAAATAATCCACCATTAATTCTGTAACGTATATATAAACTTTGCCCTGTGATTTGCAAAGCGTCAGAGCGAGCAACGGCTCCGCGACATCGTAGCGAAACTTAAGGCACACCCTGTATGCAAGTGTATAATATCTCGCCGCGAGGAAGTCACCGCGGCGAAGTCTCAAGGCGTGCAGCAACTGCGAGCAGCGCGCACAGGTAGTAAGAAGGATTCCAGGTGAGAAGAGTGAGCTGCACGAGAGAAGAACGAGCCAGCGCTGCCGAGGAGGGGAAGAGGCAAGGGAGAGAGAGAGAGAGAGAGAGAGAGAGAGAGAGAGAGAGAGAGAGAAGTGGGAGAAAAGCGGCAGAGCGAAGCGACAGGCGGCCAGCCGTGTCTCCTGTGAACTCGTCGGCGGGTTCCCGATGGAGGCATTTCCATTTCCATGTGTATTTATGCCCCCTTTACCTCCGTTCTCTATCTCTCTCGCTCTGAACTGGCCATTTCTGCCTGGAGTCGGTTATGTCCCTCCGACATCCTTTTGTCTTTTTTAGGACACTCTTTGTTTTCTCCTTAGGCAGTCAGCGTTTCGCTCTCGACTCTTTTTTTATAAACCACTGCAGGCATTGTATTTTGCGCTTCACTTTGGTATTTTGGATTCGGAATTCTTATCGGACATCATTAGACATATAATGCGTCAATCAGCTGCTGATGCTGCTGCTGATTAATTTACTGCGGCTGGGGCAACGGTTTTTCGTGGATAAAAGTAAACTGTATGCATACCATACTTATAAAGTAATGTTTTTTCTTATAAGAATATATATATACCCGCTGATGCTTTTATAAATAATTTTCTCATATCAACGCTCCTCGCATATCTCATAATTAACTCGCGTTTGTTTAATAAGATTCAAACAAATAATTCAGTTCTGTTATGCTAATTGCATTTTAAAATATTATCTTCGGACGGGAAAAAGTTATATATAGTCGTAAAATAGAATCTCGCGTGAGTTTATACACGCATCGTATAAACACAACTTCATAAAATTCTCCATGCAATTTGAATTGCATTCATATACATCATGGGAAATATTCTCATGCTTCATTATGTGTTCAGGTTGCACGTTTGCAAGTGCAGTGGCTGTTGCATGTAAATTTTTTCAAACAATATCGCTAAATTTCTGGTGCAGTGACGTTGGCTAATCCAGAAGTACTGTACACTTGTAATATAAGATTATCGCTAACAAAGACCAGACTTTTTTCTCAGACTGTTGAAAGTAGAATATCAAAGTTCATTTATGGTACCTCTATGTACAGATAATATTTATAATCTTATATTACAATCATAAAAATTGTTTGTATCGGTATAGTAATAAATTTGTTTTATAGCATATTTAGGATAAAGATATTGTATAGGTTAGCAAAGTTGCATGCAGCCTCTTTAAATGATGTTTATTAAAATAAATTTTTTTTTAAAGTTATTAAATATCATTTATTTTAGCAAACGACCTAAGTTCTAAGAGTTTATTATATCTAAAGATTTTCTAAACCTCATTACATTTCTAAGTAGTTTAAAACTTTTGCAGTAGTTTGTTATGAGAAATTTTCTTCAAATGCAATTTAGTCTTGACTGTAGTTTTCAAAGTTTTATGCTTGAAAAAAATGCTTGGAATCGAGTAATTTAAACTCAATTTCAAAGGACCAAAACCTTTGGTATATTCTATATATTAAAGGTATTTTTGCTTAAATATTTCTAAATATTATGAAAAACTTCTTTAAATTTACTTTTGAAATGTAAGTTCATATGCGACCATTATAAATTCCGCGGTTTTCCGGACACAGACCTAACACACCATAAGAATGCGCGCAGATAAAAACTGTGTGACAATCGGTGGTAAAAAAGGAAATTCCGCGCTTAGGCGTTTAAAGTCAACCACATTCTCGACACGCGCGCAGCCGCTTTCCGTCGCACTATTCAAACATACCTATGGCATTTATAATTAAAAAACTCGTCCGCTCCCAGGACACCTTCCGCAAAGTATAAAAAAAACTCGCATACATACATAGAGACATCGACCAAAACTGACACCTATACACACTCATCGTCTATCGTCCAGGGGCTTTCATCCGCAAGCGATTCGGATCCGATAAGGTCGTTAATAAAAGGGCCGCTTGCATATTACCGCGCGCATCATCGACGCCCCTGCAGCTTTCCACGTCCTCGCCGCGCTATACCACTGCAGCCTTGCACGGGCCGTTCTCTTCCAATCGCACCTGTAGCACCCGTCCTCTTCCACGACTTTTTCCTCTCTTCACCTGCGAAACGGTACGTCGCTCTAGCGCTCCATTCGCTCTTTATGTATACACATATATACAAGCAAAACAGCAGCAGCAGCAGCAGCAGCAGCGGCTACCTGACATGCGCGCGCGCGCGAACGACGCGTCCAACACCTGTTGCGAGTATACATATATATACACACAAGTCCGTGGAGGCATGTTTAGATCGTTTCTCTCTCTCTCTCTCTCTCGATTCTGCACCACCGCGAGAGTAGCACCAGTGGCGCGTGACGATCTCAGATTTCGATAAAAGCCAGTAGGAGACACGGGGCGAGCGTGGACTTTCTCGCGATCCGAGGATGCGTACATTTTCGCGGCCTGCATATCTTATTATGTGTGCAGGCAGCGATAGATTTTCGTTGGACGACGCGCAAGAGATGAGCAACAAGAAGAGATGCGAGTTGCGTAATTTTTACCGCTTGAACGTATAATATGTGAAGTTGAGTTCCAGAGCTGGGATTTCAATATCGATGTGAGCACGAAAATTGTAGTTTCACCGCGGCTTAATATATTTTATATCGACAGAACTGAACGCTTTGATCGAATTGATTGCATTGATACATATGAGGTGATAAAAATATAGTGAATGTGTTGCCACTATATATAGGTGAAAACTTTAAGCATAAATGATAGAGGTACATACTCGTGAATTCCTTGAAATATATGTTATATACGTATATTCTATGTGCTAGTATGTATTTAACATACAGTCCATCTGCCACCTCAACAAACTATTTAATTTAAATAAAAAACTACTCAAGACATTGCAATAATTATTAGTTTTTCTCAATACTTTTTTCAATTTATATGACCATAATGTGGTCATGAAACAATCAAAGCATTCATCATTGATAAGTGCCATCAATTTAATTATCTCGGATACCACACCTGTTTCGAAACTCCCGTTAATTAGAGCCATACATTTATTTCTTGATAACGTATTGAACATAATTTTCGTCTTTTTATGGAAGAACAGAAATAGCGAATCATTCATGTGGAATTATTTCTCATCCTGATAAATTTGCGTTATCACGGATCTACATATTTGTGCTTTAAGCACAACGATTTTTTCTACCGGAACCATTAACTGAATTAATTACTTTGTACTCGGAACATATGAACTTTTAATTACTTTTAAATGAGCGTAATCAGTTTCGAAGCTGCTTATTATTTCTAAATGAATTTTATTGAAAGATGTTCAGCAAACACGATTGCTCATAAAGCGTGAACAATACAAATGTATAAACAGTCGCATATATTTATCATTACAACTATGCTTATAAAATGAGTTATAATCAATATATTCGCCAAAAATTAAAAGAATACTTAAAATTTTTGTTAATCAATTAGTTTCCCACGAAGATATAATTAGCACAAATAGATATCAAACCAAATTATATTAGACGTATAATCTTGTTTTAATATGATAGTTTTTCATTTTATGTGAATATTAATAATAGTTGTAAGTATTTTATACCCAGTAAATAGATAGTTGAAAATGTTTGTGAGAAAATCACATTGTTAAATAATAATTAATCCTGTCAATTTAACTAAAATTGCATATGTTTCACGTAGTTAAAAGTCGAACCAAAGTAATTAAAATAATTCCATTTATTTGGATTAGTAATTATCTTGTACGCAATTAAATAAGCTATCTGAAAATCATATGATGCTAAATATATATTCCATGAATTATTTTAAATTATTCATTAAAGCGCAGATTAGTAGAACAAGTTTTGAAACGATAGGCCAGATAATTAGATTTTAAGAAACGATTCTTACTAATTATTATAAATTTTAATTGAGAGAAAAAAAGTTTCCACCTCACTGACGCATAATCCATTGTACAACATAGAGAAACAATCTCGCGCACCGAACGCGCAACGGCTAAATGAAACTATTAAAAATACGATTTGAAGACATTTTAAAACGCAATTTTACCCTTGAATACTTTTTGCTCGGAAAATCAGATCATTTGATTCGGTCATTGGGTTTTAACACCGTTAGCCCCGCAAAAATTGATAGCGATCTTTATTCTCTAAGCCGCGTCCACCTTGACGTAGTTGAAAGCCGCCGCGCCAAAGTGAATAATGCTTTTTGTCATTTCCCATTGAGGATGGAGTAGAGAGATAGAGAGCAAGAGAGAGAGAGAGAGAGAGAGCATTATAAGCCGCGCGCAGCTCAACTTCGCAATAACCGAGTAATAATAACGCGGAAAGAAAAATATTTATATCTTGTGCTTTACAACCGTAAAGCGACCAATGAGCGAGACCGTGGATTCGCCGTCCTTTCTTACGCATTAAGAATACATTAGGATAGCGATGCGAGACGCGAATCTCACGAAAGGCTGTGGTGCCGCTGCATATTCGACGTTTAATTGAGAGGGACTTACACTCGATATACGAGGTAGCTGTACAACAACATGGTTTTCTTTTTCTGTAAAATTAGTTTTATACGATACTATTAATTTTTGTGTTGGGAGAAAATTTTAATTTCAATATTGCATAAACTACATTTCCGTGAGAGCTACGAAGATTTCAAAATGCAGCCTCTCCGGGTGACGAGCGACGCTTTATTTATAGCGGATAACAGCTGGGCCGATCATCCGTACGCATTTTGGTGTGTACCCGCGCGGTATGAAAAATTATTTTGGAAAAGCCACAAATACAGAGCGCCGGCGATAATTGAATTTCCGCGGAAGGTATAATAGAAACTTTTTCTCACCCCGCCCGACGAATTCAATCAGCTTACCCTAGAATAGCATACTGCAGCGCGGACACCTTGGCCGCGTATATAAAAGACCGTAGATTAGCGCGGCAGATGGAGCAGAAAGTTTTCAGGGAAAAGAGGCGTACGAGCATAAGCGGAAGGGTAAAAAGTCCGAAGAAGTCGAGAGCGATCGCAAAATGCGCGAAGGCAAAATGCAATCACAAAGAGCGAAACTAAATCGAACGCGAGGCCGCGGCGGCGGCAGCGAGTCGCGCGCGCGCGCGCAAGCCCTGCATTCGTAAAAACCATTGCGTCAATTTTAATTAGTACTCGGAAATCCTCCTCCTCTCTCTCTTTCTCTCTCTGTGTATACCGTCGGCTCGCGCTCCAAAGGGTTTCTCTTCGTTCCTTAACCCTGCGCGTGCCTTCTTTCTTCCTCTCTCTCTCTCTCTCTCTCTCTCTCTCTCTCTCTCTTTTCGATGGCACGAAGACAGTAGAAGGACGCAAGAAAGGAAGCGGCAAGGGAGAGTTGCAGCACGGCGGAGCCTAGAGAAAGAGCCGCGTGACGCGGAATAAAAAAGCAAAGAAATAGGAAAGAAGGATAGATGAGGGGGGAAAAAATGAAAGAGAAACGTCGCTGCTGTTGCCTATGGTCGCAGCACCGCTGCAGGAGAGTGAGAGAGAGAGAGAGAGACAAGCTATGCGGACGTCGTTGTCGTCGTCGTAGTCTCGTTCGTGAGGCAGATCGGGGGATGCCTGCGCGCACTTCTCGGCTGCTGCATTATCAGATGCGAGATACTCGTTAGATACCACGCGCTTATTCTCTCTCTCTCTCTCTCTCTCTCGCTCTCTCTTTCTCTCTCTGCAACGGGAACGAGTCTTTTTGTAGATGACGATTATGGGGAGACGACGTTATGCGAGTGCAGTGTATACGTGTAGAGACGGGGAACTTCTCGGAGAGAGAGAGAGAGAGAGAAGGGGGGACGCATACGTCTCGAGTTTCAGTTTTATTAATACTTGGTACACTTATGGCAGCGAGTCAGCGAGTGAGCGAACGAGCGCCGAGCGCGAGAAGACACTTGTGCATGCACCGTCGCCCCCTTCTTTCACCTTTTCTTTTTTTCCGCGTAGTTCTTTTTCAGCTTCTTTTGTTTTTGGTCTGGTACGGGGGGCTGCGTCGTATCCCTGACCGAGCGCCGTTTTAATTGGGTGGGGAAATGCTCGCGGCTCAATGTTTCGCCGATGTTTTCACCTTTCCAACTTCATTTGGGACTGAGCAGGACTTGTAATTGAACTCGCGCCGAGAATGGATAAGTGAGTGTATGGGTTTATCGGTAAGTGTTTCATAAAAAATATTCGAATTGAATATGATGTGGGTAGCTGATTATATTTGTAGAGTTTCTTTTTGTATTTTACTGTAATGCTGCATGTAGAATTAAAAAAATAAAGATTTATTTATGATTAAGAGTTATTCTGGTTGACCATGGAAGACACTAATTCAATATCCCGCAAAAAGACGCCTCTCATGAGGTACTTTTTAAAGTTCACGTCTACCTGCCTAGGAAACCATGCATTGCTGCGTTAATCAAATGAAAACATTGTCATTTTAAAGTGACTTTAATATCTGACGTAAAATACACGTTAAATTATTACAACTATATTTATACTTTACGTAAACATTCTTTGTGACTGTGGATTTTCGTTTTCAAAATATTGTTTTAGCCGTGATTGGATAAAAATAAGAGTACGTTTTGAATCTAATTTTGAAACCGATATCATTTTCAGCATGATGAAAATAACATTTCTGAGTGCAGCTAATTTACTCTTGATTAAAAATAGCAACATCAATTCCTATACTTCTCGTTGGTTTTCACCTGCACTCCTAAAAAATTCAAACACAATTCTTTAACGAAAACAAAAATATTTATGGTAATATATTTTTCAGCTAAAAACTAACAATTAGCGTTTCTATATGTACTGGACAGTTACCTTGAAAGTGTCTTACAAGACTTTCCGTGAGTAATGCGGTAATGAAACAGCCTACACTATTTTCTTTGGCAATAAATAGAATATTGTTAGAGGCGTCGTTAAAATTTGATTGATAAGACCTTGTCACAGATTTAGCTTAAAAACACACCAAACATAGTTGATGCTGATAAATGTAAAAAGAACACATCCGTTAGAAAAACAATTTTGGGGATCGTACACGTAGAATTTCAAGGTGCAATAGAAAATTTATTATTTCTTCTCGTTTTAAAACATTATTAAACATCATCACCTCTTTACCGAGTTAAAAATTGTCCTGATACATAAAACTATGTGAATATAATACTAAGAACGATTTCATGTAGGTGTCAACACATTCAGAATAACTAAATCTTTACTATACGATTATATTATGAATAAAAAAAGAAAGGATTTAGAATTAAATTTCATTTTAATTTTTCATTGCTGTTGAATGCAATTTTAAAAAATACAAATTTATCATTTAGTTTATTCAAAATCACGTAATAAGTTTTCTCTTATTACAAGTAAATTAACGACATTATTCTCGGAACTTATAGTAGATCCAAACTGATTTCTCTGTTAAGAAATTTACGGACGGCTTATATACATCGGTTGTGCAAAGTATAAAGTTTATGGTGGAATATATTCAAAGTCATGATTCGCTAACTATAACGAAATATTCGTTTTACCGTATCATAATCCTTGTAACTAAATAATTACGAAATCCTTCCTGTGGAGAAACTCTTTTTAAGCGTATACATGACGCTGTGTATATCCAGTGTTTCATATTTTTATTTTCATTCGTAAGATTTGACCAAGTTTATGTAAAGGCTACACTAATTAATGGTTTTGAAATCATTGACTGCATCATATTTATTTTTGAATATCATTATAATTCATTTTAAAAAATAAATTTAGAATTGAATTCCGTGAATATATTTTTTCCCAAATAAGACAAGTTCATCCTAATGAATCAGCGAATAATCTTTCCGAACGAGTTTCGCTGATTTATTAAAAAACAATTTCGCGAAAACAGTGAAATCTGAATGTAAATACTTAAAGTCTCACTACTTGGTTACGCGATCAGTGCACGGAGGTGTAGAATTTTAATAATAACTATCTCGCGCGTAACTTCACATTGGTATATTACATTGATAGGTGCTCGCGCTGCAGACAAAACATATATTCAATCGTGCGCTTTATTTTTATACGGCAGCCGCGCGGGGCATGTGAAAATTGATGATCCGTCAGGTGCATTTATTAAAGCTCGGCTTCATGCGATCAACATTTTCGAGCGGATGATTATTTTTCTAAAACTAGATTGTTACAGACTTATTAACTAGGACAAGTTATGGAATATTTCTAGTTACGGGATGGCGAATCATAAATTTCTGCGTGAATCAGTTTTGACTAGCATTAATATTACGCGAAGATTGATTTTTGCATAGGTTTTCTTTAATTACTGCTAGTTTTATGTGCACGTGTAGATCTGCAAAGATAAGAATAATGAGATGATATATTATAAAGTCTAACGATTAAGTTAGCGATTAATTCTTAATTTAATTTTTAGTTCATTCGCACAATGCAAATTACACAGATGGGTTGATAATACTTTTTACTACATTTGGAATTGCGGCATCTGAAATATAAAATAGAAAGATATATTGTTTATTAATTATATTTCAATAAAAGATCTTATATATTGTAATATGCAGATGAAAAACGAAAATAGCTATGATTTTTGTATAAGTCTTATTTTAGGGTATAATTTTTATCCACTAATTTTTCTAGTATTCTTTTTTTTTAAAACGAAAGTAAACGCAGTGAACGCAAAAACATCCTGATTTAATTTTTCAAACTTTAGTCTCGCTGTGCAAAATACACAGATGCATTAATTTCGTGATGCAGTTCGGCGATTCCGTGCAAACATCACGAGAATCTCGCTTAAGCAGTAAGCTCACGGAAAACAAAATCATTGTAAACCTGCTAGCCAAAAGCTCAAAGCTCGAGCTTCAAGAGAGAGAGAAAACAATCGCCGAAATTAATAGAGTTTTTGCAAGCCAACTTTGCACTAATACCCACTAGAACAGCAATCACTAGCACACAACTCCAACAGACGTCCTGATCGTCCGTGTCGGTAATTTTTGCAATTCCAACTGATCCCGATACTCAGTTATAATCACTGGTACAAAACGCCGCTTCGCTAGTGGCTAGTGTCTCTACTCTGCTCGAGAGGTGTCCGCTGGCTCGACTCCAGGACTTTTGTTACACGATGCCGAACCGCGCGCCGCTACTCGAAAATGCCATCCGACATCACTTGTGTGTAGCCGCGCGGTTGCAGACTAGCGACGAGAAAATAATCCCAGTCGTCTCTAGGAATACGTTCAATTGTGCTGTCTTGCTTCTAATGTTGGTCAATTAATTTGTAAGCTGAGGTGCTCTGCAGCAACTTATTCTGGGTTTATTATACCGATGCGATGTTGCGTGAAAAGTTATTGTTGGAGAATGTAGTTACGCGACGTTTGGCGGGGTTTGTCGAACTTTTGGATCGTTATAGGTGATGTGCTCGAGACGAGGTCTCATTTTTTGATGGGACGATTGGGAGATTGAAAAATGTGTATCAGTCGTGCTAAATTAAATTTTTAGTCGACTACAAAAGATACATGCGTTTTTAACTATTGCACTGCTTCGTTTAGAACTTCTTTCACTGTGCGATTGTAATAGGTATTAGATTAATATCTTTTTATCTATTCTTCTTCTGACTAAAATTTTTTTAAAATACATCGTTCATTTTAAAAACTTAGGCTTTGTCAGTGAATATATCTCTAAGATCGATTAAATATTATTTTTTCAACTTTTATTTCTCTTTTTCCTCATTCACTTTTACAGAATGATATATTCACAAATCTAAAAATATTTATTTTTAAATTGATTCATACTTTTGTGATGGGGTCTATTTTCTAAAAATAAATGCCTTTCATAAATTTCAAAAAGACTTTTCGTTTTAAAACATTTATAAATTATAAATTTATATGAAGTTTATAATGAAACATTAATTAGCAATAGCCTCGCTTAGTTATAGACTGCACCTCTTTGTTATAATATTTACGAAAAACACCATCTCTGACGTCCCCCGTGACGCAAATAAAAAAATTTTCTTCCATTTAAGAAATTTCTGAGAAAGCTATGAAAAATTTTTGGAAGCCCGTGTACTTTCTAGAAAACTACGTTCTCTTAACAATAAAGCCCCAGTCGTATTTTAGACAGGGAGCGCGTTATTTCTATGAATAAACTATTACTCGTCATTGGCAAGACTAGCTGCATATCAATTTTATTAAGATTTACCGCTAACTCGAGACTTGGATCCCTTCCAAAGTAACACGTGTAATTTGGCGATGGAGAGTTGGACTCGGATTTTCAGCGGAGTGCATCCGGAGGATTTATAACGTAATATACTGCTTCTTGTCTCGTAGGTTCATTTAGAGGACTTGTTTAGTTTTTCATGCATCATTATTAATCCACCAGATTTTATAATTCACCAGGCTGCATGTGTTCTAATAGACGAAAATTGCTGTTGTAGACATATCCATAAGGACATTTAAGATATTCGAGTTTATGATACATTTACTAATTTCTTAGATTTTTAACATGTATTTTTGCAAGTGAAAGAAATAATTTTCGGATACGTTAAATTAAATCATACATCCTACAGGATATAAATCTTTTAAAATTCTTATAAATATTATTTTTTCCCACTTTAATTAACAAATAATAATTAAGATAAATGCCGGTTTTTCGTATATAAATCGTCGGAAGAATTCTGTGGCGGCATTATCATATATTATGAGACGTTTCACGTCAACTCTCCCAGCGTGGCGCGCGTGCGTGGAATCGTGTTGTTTTCAGCTCGTGCTTAAGGGGTTCAAATGCAGCTAAAAAAATGACGATCAGGTGATTTCGATGTATTTTTTTCTCAGCTTTGCAATGGAGTTATCAGTTTTCCAAAAATTTCTTAATTTAACCTTGAAAAAACATAAATAGTGCTATATCTCAAAAACTACATTTTTAACATTTTTTTTGACCTGCTAGATCGAAAGAGGAGGAAATTTTACATAGGTATAGCCATTTTCCTGAAAGGCGTTTTTTGTTTTCTTCGAGATATCATTCAACCATCTCAAGGCGGTCGGTCAGCCGCAACGTGCACCGCACGCAACTAGAGACAGGGGCGACCTCAGCTGCTCGATTTACCATCATTACAATTTACACTCTTAACCTTTTAAATATTGAAGTTTTTTTAACAATTTTCGTTTTTTTTAATTCAGGAAATAAATCATACTCAGACGCCAAAGACGTTTTTTTAAGTTTCAGAGTGTTACCTATTGGAATAAAAGCGTGGTATTTCAAATTACCTGGAATGGTTTTGGTCTCATCGAATCGAGCTTTTAATTCCAAAGAATTCTTTTCATAAACCTTTTTACTATTGAAGAAAAGTTTTGTTTCTTTACAATACTTTTGTGCCCAATTATAAAGATCGCAGGCTGTAAGAATTTTGTGAGCTCCTGTAAGCGGAAAAGATTCTTCCGATTTGCGTTTGTTATACGCACAAAATCAACGCTGGATGGCAATCCTATATAAGCCCTAAATTTTTCATAATCACTTGCGGGCATCTAAATGCCATTAACAAACACCTATCGGTAGATATATCTAAACTATGGCGTTTATTTCTACAACAAAAACCATTTCTGCGAACAATATCATAAATCGGTGCACTTTACAAATATGTTTTCATTTAGTCAAAATCCGTTTCAGATCATCAATACTTAACATATAAATAAGCAAAATCGCTATAGCACTGAACCTACGCGCGGCGAATAACAACGGCAAAGCAGCACTCCTTATTTTACGAAAATTTTAAAATACAATCAGCTGCAGCACAATTAGAAAGAAAAAAACTCGTCATCGTCATCCTCAGCCAATACAACTTCCCCAACATAAAACAAGTCTCCCAGTACCAATCTCCAGCAGTATACAATAGAACATCCCAGGCTGCGAGACTGCAGGCCTCTCCGCGATTACGCGCGGTGCTGCACAAACGCCGCAGGAGAACTGCTGTCACCCAGTCACCGGTATATATATACAGTCACTAACGACTCGGACGCGCCACGTGCACAAAGCCTCGAAAGCAATTTGTACGCGCATACAATTATTAATGTCTCGGAAACCGCCTAGAGTCACCGGCTCGTCTCGCACGTACATATATCCAGAAGTTCTCTCCTCGGGTAATGAATAGGAGCAGGTTCCTGCAGGGTTCGCGTCCATTGATCATATCTCGCTGCAGAACCTCTCTTGTTCATTGGCGATGCTTTATTGATGCCCCCGCGAGTAGATCGCGTTGTAAACATTGTGATGCGAGATGCGGATCGCATTAGTCCTCGAGTATACTTAATATACCGCTGCGTCCGAGGATATATGGCTCTGGAGTCTGGCCGGATTTATGAACGATCTTAGCTGCGGGATGACGCGAAGAGGGCTGGTTTTTATCAAGCTGTCTTTTCCTGCTTTTCTTTTTTTTTTTTGGCGATGGGATAATTTTTCTAGCGCGGTGCTTGGGGTTGATAATTATTTTATACAAAGGTGATGCGTGTTATTGTACAGGGACTTGATTCAACGCTTGGGATATATACTTCATTTTTCGAAAGGAAAAGAGGAGCAACGGTTTTGTGAAGCGTTACTTCTGTGTAGAGCAAAGTTAATTGTGTTTTCCAGTTGCTTGGAATATGTTTCTGGTATTGTTGTAATGGTACTATAATAATGATACATTTGATTTAGGAGTAGCTTTAATAGCGCATTGGTGGTATTTTTGTATAGGTAATGTTCCTGGTAGCTATATAAAACTTACCATCGTGAAGTTATTCAGAACTGTCATCAGAAATGAAACGGAAGAGCTAAGTACTTGTTGGCGATTTTAACATCAGTTAAGCTAGAATTTTGATGCGGGCATTATTTTTTATTCTTTCCATACCTATCTTCTTTTTACTTCCTTCTACACCAAAATTGTAAATGTGGCTTTAGTCATTAACAAGCTTTTTAAAATTATTCAAAGCATATATTAACTCGCTATATGATTTTAAAAATACTATAGAACAGAATCAGGTTTGTACAGTTTAATATTATTGCAATAAAGAAAGTGTAGCGTGTATGTGAAATGTTGACAAAATTTATATATTAAAATAGTAATTGGTATAAAAAATCGATCTAAATTTCCAAGTAAACCTTCACCTAAACCTTATGATAAAAAAAATTAAAAACCGTTGGCTATTCCAATATACTTGGTCAAAAAAGTCATCTACGTCTATCAAATGAAAGACCCCAACACATCACGAGAACCAGCAGAAAACCATTATACGCTCCCCCCCCCCTCCCATAAAAGTGGCGAACCAAACAAAGTGACGAGTCTGTCTCGCTCGAGCATTAAATCCATTGCTTAGCCGCTCTCAGAGCCAGAACCAACAAACTACGCGCGCTCAATGCAATTTCTTTCGTCGATAATTAAGTCTAATGAAAACGCGTGCACATATACATAAACACAGAAGCGCTGAACGTAAAGAGACAAAAGCTGGCGAAAAAAAATCGGGACACTTCCTCTCTTCTCGAGAGTCGAGAGAGAGAGAGAGAGAGGCCATAAGCTCCAACTACGCTAATATATCTCATGCCGATGGTTTTCTAGACTCGCTATAGTCCTCCTTAGGCACTCTCGGTATAATACACCGCCGCGCCGCGCCAGCCCCGCACAACACAGGCACATTGCCATCGTCGTCGTCACGCTTTTGGTTTAGATGTCCGGTTAATGCACCTGCATCTGCACGCTTCGTGGTCCGCGCGCTCTACGGTTTATAGTGCGGAAAGAATGAGAGAAAATAATTATCCCTGTGCCTGGACGGTATATAGTCCTCTCTCTCTCTCTCTCTCTCTCTCTCTGTCTCCCTCTTCTTTGCTCGCTCATTTTTCCGTCTTAATCGCGCGCGTGATGGATAGATGAAAACAGAAGTCATGCTTGCCTGCGGAGGGAGAGTACCTCTTTTTTTTTCGCGTGCAAGGAAGAGAGGATATATATACACAGA
>UELU01138679.1:0-26578 GCA_900490025.1 Megastigmus dorsalis
CACACACACACACACACACACATACACAGGTGAACAGGTAATTAAAGCTGGTGTCGCATCGGTATGCTGCAGAGAAGCTTCACCTGGGGAAAGTCAAAAGGTAGGATACGAGAGAGGCCGCATCGACAATAATTATTTCGACGTATTTTACGCGAAAGGTAACATCGTTTATGATAATTGCAATCGCCCGGGTACTGCTGGGCTAATAATGTACGCGTGTCCGTTGTGTGCAGCGCGAGCGAGTTGAATTTTTGCAGTGTATATAAAGGGACCGGCGATGCGCTAATGGAGAAAATCAATATCGGCAATTGAACGGTTAGCTGGAACAAAAATATATCAATCTTTGCGCATTTGTGCTTTATCGACGGTTGGCTGCGAAGGTAAATATTACTGCGTATATTTCGAAATGCGCGGTTCTTGCAAAGTTTTCATGTTTTCCGATTGCTATTGTGCAATTTGTAATATTTGATTACGTAAACCTGTTAGCCGAGAGATTCTATTATACGCGAGTTAACCGAGAGTTTTACGCGAAGCCGAGCGATCTGACAGATAGTTATTGATGAATTATGTTTTGATGCATTATAATGGATACCAGTTTAGTTATTGAAAACGCGAATAATAGAAGAGAATAATTAACAATGGTCTGGATCAATTTTCATGTTTATATAGATTTAATATTCTCATTCCAATTGGAATATTTATTTATGTTCAGTAAAATAAGCTTGATAATTCGTATAACGGTTACAATATCCAGCATATAGCTTTATCAAACACGTAAATACATAATTAGTAATAATTAATCCTGAAAATTAATCTTGAATATTGCGAAATAAAATAGAGTTGAAAAATATAACTTCATTAAAACCCTATATGTATGTGTAATATACAATTTCGCAACTGTCATTCTCTTGTAGGATGCAACATTGTAATCCATTTACATCATAAAGGGAACGATATTCTATATTATATATCCAACTTAATGCGAAGCTAACAAAAGCGAGGTAATAAAAACAGCTAAGCGAAAAGAATGATCCCTTTTGTAAAATTACAATAACAAGTATCTAGTTGAAAGCTAACATAATGCGCGGTGAGCACTTTTAATTATAAAGATAATATTATGGTCTGGAGAGTTTATTTTTTATCTCGAGAGAACGTGACGCGTGTATACCGTTAAAGTGGAGCGAGACTGTCCAAAGAAGATAATGATGTTATTCGCCGCGAATATTCAAGATACCGAATATAACAATATTTATATGTCCTGGAATAATTTTAATTTGCAGAAACCTCCCGCTCGCCCTCCAGCCTCGCTCGTTCTTCTGTGCGTAAAAAAAAAAAAAAAAAAAAACTGGCAGTCGATCGAAACCAATCCGTCGCGTGGCCAATCCATTAATCACGCCCATCCAATTAGAAAAACAAATCACAGAGCGTTCTGAATTCGCGCGCGGCTCGGGCGCTCCGCTAAACGGATTTGGTAATCCGTGGCGTGGCGGCGCGCGACCGTTAAGGGGGGCTGAGCTAAGGCGAGAGCTTCAGAGCCGCAGTTAAAACGCTAATAACACAAGGAACACGAGGGACCGTACGGCATAATCTGGGATGTGCGCGCGTGCACTGCAGGAGGGGGACGAAACGTTGCGCTCGCGCCCTCAAGTATGTATGCATATGTATATATAATACCGCAGCAGCGACGGGGCGCGCGCGTGTGTGTACACGAGGAGAGGAGGATGAGAATTTACGCTCCGTATACCATAACGCAGTTCGTTCTACTTTGTACCTAAATCGAAGACGGCGGGGCTATGTTATATACACTCGCGCTCGTGTATGTCTATGCGTGTGCAGTGTGTGTATATGGGCGTGCAACCGGTTCGAGGTCTCCCGATGGTTATAGGCGTAGGGGAGGGACTGCAACCCAGTTCAAAAGTTTAAACGGATTTATCATCGGCCGTGGTAAATAATGGGATTTATTATTTAAGAGCTTATCGATATTGCATACATGTGGAAAATTCGAATAGCTTGACCGATGACGATCGCGACTAGGCTCTTGTGTGCAGTGCGAATCTACGCGAATGAAATGAGAGAGAAAAAAGAAGAGAAAAAGCGAGCTCGAAGGGATTTGGTTTGGGTGAGACGCGGTCGCGGGGCTGCACAGAGTGAAAATATCGTTATACGCGCCTCGAGGCACGTCTCCCCGGGCTTAATTAGAACGAAGAAGGCTTTCCCGGTTGTACGTACAAATGCCTCGCGTAGCTTGACACGCGATAGCTGGCAAAAGCGGGGCGATGCGGTAGCAGGCAGCAGAAGCAGCAGAAGCAGCAGAAGCAGCAGAAGCAGCAGGGGCGGGAGCACGAGACTGCACATACGCACGCGGTTTCTTGTTTCACGCGCCGCAGCTCAGCTCCGGCACTCGTATATAAGCCGAAAATTCAAAGCGGCGATTGGCGCAATGAGCGGGAGAGACTCCGCGGCTGCAGTGCTTGAGCGAGCTAACTTTGTAACGCTGCGTGGCGCTGTACACCAGCCGCGCGGCTAACTTTGTTTCCTAATCTTCTCTCTCTCTCTCTCGTGGAGGTACTGCTACTACTACTACGAGAGAGAGAGAGAGAGAGAGAGAGAGAGGAAAGGTTCTCTTCCATTCCCCCTCCCAGCGTACGTCACCTAGGTATACCTTGAGCCATTCCGTGGGTTACAGTATTACGCGAGGGAATATAATTCCTTCTCTACGCCGCGGAGGTTTTTCTTTTCGCCCTCGGCTGCAGCAGTGGTTTTCTCTACGTCTGTACCTCTTGCACAGTTACTCTCTGGCTCCGCGTGGAAATGTGACCTCTTAAAGGCGCTGTGGTGCACTGCTGGTGATTTTGCTCTCGCTGAGCGAGGCTTTGTAGCGATGAATAAAAAGATTTTTCCTTTCTTTTTTCGAAAATATTGTGGAAACGTGCTTTGAGGTTTTCTGTGTGTGTGTGTGTGTGAGAGAGAGAGAGAGATTCTGCTGTGTCGGGATGAATTTCTGTCCGTCGAAAATTTGACTTTTTAAGAATGATTCTATATCGATTCGAACGCAAAATATTTCAGTTTATAAGCTTTCTATATTCTGCTTGCAAAAGTGTTTCGAAGAAAGCTTATATAACCATTTAGTATTTGGAATTTTGACTAGAATAGCCAACGAACAAACAACGTTGCGAGATCTCTGCAGCTGTAACCCACTAAGATTCTTTTTCACAAAGTCAAATACGAGCTCTTTCATCCTCCGGGGCGCGTAATTGTCAACGTGTGAGCTCGTATCCGGTAATCTGCCACCCCGCGGGTGTTATATGTTATACTTCACTTGACACAACTCTACGGAAAATCGGGCTCACTTGTTGACACTCGTATACCGCTGCTAAATGCCAGAGCTCGCGTTTCCGAATTCTCGAGAGAAACTTTTAACCTTTGATTCAGAGAAAGGGCTCGTCTCGTGAAGAATTCCAAAAAAGTTTACTGGATTTATTTTTGGGAAAATTCCAAATTTGAAAAAGTTAACGTTACGGAACATTGTTGAAATTTCGTAAAGTGAAGTAGCTTTAGCTCTGATTTCCAAAAAAAAAAAAATGTGATTATCTGAAATGGATGCGTCATTTAATTTTTACTTTTTTCTTGAAACTTCGCAAAAGTTTAAACTATTTTCACTTACATATTTTAAAGGCTTGAAATTAAATACTCGTTATGAAAATTCACCGTTTAATTTTTAATCGAGCCAATTTAGGTCTAGAAAATAAAATTTATAATTTCACTCTAGCAATAATGGACACTAATGCGAAACGTCATACGCTCCTTATTCGCGGGAATGCCACAAAAGCGCGTGGAAAATAACAATCTTGCGCTCAGAATACTAAGCACTAACAATTCCTTTGACATTTCCACTTTGCATTTACGCGCGACAATTGTCTCGCAGTTATATTACTACCACGAGGAACTCGCTCTTTCTTCCAGTTCCTCGTCCTCTCCATTCCTGCATCCCTCTTTCTCTTTATGAATTTTTGCAGTTAATACGCCGTTTTCACGGACATTTAGTCGTTAAACGCAGTGTGGCAACTGCAGGCTTTCGCTAACGCGCGCCTGAGACTTGCGCCACACTTCTCTCTCTCTCTCTCTCTCTCTCTCTCTCTCTCTCTCTCTCTCTCTCTTAGCAAAGTAGGTCATATGCTCGTTAATTCGCCGATGAGTGTTTTTTGTTTGTCAACTCGGCATTGGGTGGCACGGCGGGCTACACTCCAGCTCACCGACAAGTTGTACAAGTTTTTATTGACCCCTGCTTTCACCCCTCCCACACTTCTGGGACTAAATTTACTATGTCGAATGTCAAAGAGCGAGTGTGGGAGGGACCGCGTTTAGGAAATTACGCCTCGATTTAAAATTACGATTTCAACCGAGCCCTTAACTGCGGTCGCGAGCTTTTGTGTAAGATTTAATGCAACGACCAGTAATTCTTTTTGCATCGCAGCAGTGCGCGTGTACACTGTTCGTTATGCGTTGTCGTGTATATAGATAGATTATGCAGCGTGTAGCGCGCGTTTCTGGTCATTATAGCAAATGTTTGCATGGAATCGCGTGAATTTCCGGTTTTGCATTCTAATGATTCCGCAATGTTTTGCCATGGGATTCGAATCCTTTTTTCTATACTGGACAGAAGCGAATTGAACTGCCTTTTTTATGGGATTTCATGATATTCCTATTGTAAATAAGGGCAGTTTTCCGGATACAGTATAAAGGAGGACTTTGATAAAAAGGAGTTTTTGCTTCGGGACAGTGGATTATGAAAAGGAATATGAAAAGAGAGTGTCTCCAGGGTTCGCTTCTAAGAGAACGGATGTTCTAAAAAAGAGCATTGAAGACATTTTTTTCTTTATATGTCATTTGGTTATCTTAGAAGAATTTAGTAAAATCTTTTTGTTACATCCAATCTGGCCATAAACTTGACCCGAAAAAAAAAGGGTTGAATTTCCGCCACGCTGTATATACATATATATATGTACTCACAGTTATGGATATGTGTGTAATCGGTTACCGGAGCTTTAGTTCTGTCAGTGCAAAATGAATTTGATGTATTATTTTTTACATTCACGACGAACGCCACTGCCTCCAATCTGTGCAAATTGTTCACCAGTGCAATGTGTCTATGTATTTTTTATTTTTGCAAATAAATTCATGCTGACCGATAAAAATGAAAGAAAAAATTCATTTGAAGAGATAAAAAATAAACACAACTTTTTACAGCTTGAAAAAAATCACGATTTCCAGTGACACATAGGCAAAAGAGTTTTTTTTTCAGTATGAATAATTGCAAAGGACGGAATATATCGCTTTTTCAACGCAACAAATTGAAAAGAAAATCATTTTTAAACCCGTCGCGAATAAAGTCGACTAACTGCCACCCAATGTGCGCTGTTGAATAAATGAATCCTTATTCCACTTTAACGATTCTGAAAATACACATCCGACGATCTCAATGAATGCTAATGTTTGAGACCGGTCTATTTTTTATACCGTCCAAGTCCAATAAGAATATACTGTAACAAGCGTCAATACCGTTATTCAAAGCTTCGATCTACCTTACATTATTCAAGCCATAGCAAATATTCGTATAATCTGAAATGAAATCTTCAAAAATGGGAATGTATATAACTAAATTGCCTTATAATCCAATTTTACCGCACATCTATAATGCTACAAGTATGAGTTGAGTACATTATTCCATTTCCTTTTCGGGAAAAGGAGCTTGAAGCACGAAAAAAGTCCCGCTGCAACTGGTTACTGCGGAACTTCCGTTTGATCCAAAGCAAAAGACAGCTCGAACGAACGCACTGCTCTGGCTCGTAATTAACTCTCCCAGATCGATCGGACGACGCGCGTGTCGCCACTGAACAATTAAGCGCACTTCCGAAACCGCGGCACACAGCCGTTTGATCGCGACGCGCCGTTTCGGCTGCTAAATTATATTTTCTTTTCGTTTTTCACCTCCTCGATCGTGTCTATGGCTCGGACGAAAATGCGCTGTTAACGGCCGATAAACGCACCTATACACGGTCCAAGCATTCTCGGAGCATCGCGTCCCTCAAGTATATATATATATAAGCGTTGGCCAAACCCCTGCAGCCTGATCCCCTTGCGTTAGCACGTCATTCGCACACCGGCAGCGTTAATAGCTTGGACGATCATCTTGCGCGATTACCCCGTTTCGCACTCTATGCTCCTTCGCTCTGCCTTACGTACTTTGGCGCTACGATGCTCCTGCCACGATGCTCGTGTATATACTTTTTTTCTCTCTCTTTTTTGCCCAAGTCTGCTATAGAGCGCTGCCTTCAATTTTGTAGATAGCACTTTTTGTTCGAGCTCCTTTTTTTCCTAGTTTTAGAGATTCTAACTAAAGTTTTGATTGTTCGGTTCAATTTGTCAGATATTTGAATGTTTACCTATAGAACGTTTTTCTTATATTTGAAACTAACAATTTGTACACATCGGTGCTCGACTTCTTTTGTAATGTAAAAATAACTTTACAAATTAAGAATTGTTCCCAAAAAGTACTGTAAAAACCTTTATTTGTAAAACATTTGCTGTAGGTACAAAAAGTTTTCTTTTGTTCCAGAATCTCTAACAACTTGTAAAATTCTAAAGAATTGATTTTTTTTGTTACATTACATATATTTACATATACGGTAACGGATGTAAAGCAGTTAGAATATTCAAAATAAGAGGAAAATTCAAAAAGGGACTCGTAGATTCGGCGCTTTGCCGCAATGCACACTGTACATCACCGGTGGTTTTTCCCACATACGAGCAATATATAGAACGAAAGCAAAATTTATATGTTTACATGCTACTTGTGATATCACGAGTTAATAAAATTGCAGCAATATTTCTCACGCACTTTTTTCTCTTATAGCTCTGTATCGTAAATTTCCATTACTCGGTCTTTTTTTTCAACAAGAAATATTCCTCTCGTCGGTATCTATATGTATGTATATAAAATTAATAGAAGAGTTCCGAGTGTAATCAAACATCGATATTTAAGGTAGATATAAGGCAAATGAGCCAGTGACTCGACAGTGCTAGTGATTGCAAAGCACAGTATTGTATACGTAGTGTCTGGACGAATTCGACCAATCACAACCTAGGAAATTGTCCAGACACTGGAGTGTCCAGTAACTAGTACGTGCTCTTACTTGTCCAGTCCGTAGGCACTTTTACCTCACTACTCATAATAAATTTCGATATCACAGTTTCCCTTTGGTCTAAGCATCCGATGCGTCTATTCAAAATCTTTTTTATATCGTAGTCTACACATTTATTCAGTTTACTAATTATATATTGCGGGCATTGTTCTTTGTGCATCACGCAGCGCTTAAACATGAACATACATCTCATCAACAGCTGACAACTCAAGTTTCACGAATTAATTGCATATCATTTGCAGTGTGCAGGAAGCGATAAAAACAGTAGCACATATATTCGCGCGCCTTTTTCCTCTTCATCCATGGAATCTTCCGGACTGACGCGATAACGTAGATACGCGTATCCCGTCGGCACAAAGATACGAGGTAAAAGGCAAGACTGACACACGCATATGAGTTGGTTGTGCAGCAGTCGATCCCAGCAGCCGTGACGCTCAGCTCCAAGAGAGAGAGAGAGAGAGAGAGAGAGAGAGAGAGAGACAGATCCAGAACGCAGTGCAGCAGCAGCAGCAGCAGCAGCAGAGGTATGAGCTATATTCCCGGTAGCTCTCGTTGCGTACGTATACACATTCTAACTCTCGCTCTACCGCTAGCATCCAATATCTATATATAGAAGTACGTCGAAGCTCGCGCTTACATGGAGGGGAGGGAGGAGTAGGTTCGGTTGGTGCACTACCACTCGCGGAAGGATCGCGAATAGCAAAATTTATGGCTTCATCCGTCACGAACAGCCTGCGGCCCGCCGCCGCCGCCGCCGCCGCCGCCGCCGCCGCTACCCTGGATGGAAGGTAATTTCGAATTTGATTTGCACGGATTAGGGAAGTGACTGCCTCTCTCTCTCTCTCTCACTCTCTCTTCGAGTTCTACGCGTACAGAGGTATATGTATATACGTTCACTAGCAGATGTTACGATCCCGATGAAATGGCTCGACTGCGTACAACGTCGATTAAGGCCCCTATCGGCTCGTTTCGGTGTGTCACGATGGACGGTGGCAAGCGAGCGATAACCTCTCCTCTCTCTCTCTCTCTCTCTCTCTCCCTCTCTCTCTCTCGTGCGTTCTGCGAGTGCAGTAGTCCTAATCGGTGCACCGTGCACGAGGACCTCGGCTGGCACACACGCGCGCACATATACGCGGAGTTTAATCAAATTGTCCAAGTTTTCGCATGGTCTGTTGTCTACCTGGCCGTCCGTGCGATCTGTATATATACATACATACGGCGCGCCTGCGCAACCCATTTTCTTTTTCTCTGCACCGTAAACGGCTTGATTGTTTGATGTATATGTGCGTTGACGGCGCAATGACGGAGCTCCTGCGCACGCGCCTATAAATAAATATATGTATATTCTTTGTATACGCCCGTAGCGAAGTCCATTCGAAATGTCGTAAGGTTTCATATGCGCGCATCTGTTGATGGACAGCTGGATTCAGTATATTTCGATTTTAATCGTATTATGTCACACCTGTTGCATAACTATACAGTCATTTTGAGTCATTATTTTACTTCAGGATTTTGGTTTTGTCGCTCATAAGATATATTACAATATGTCTGGTTTTTATAATGCAAAAAAACGTGGCGCGGAATAAGTGTAACCTACAATAAAGAGTCAACTTTAAAATCTTGGAAATTGGAAAATTAAATCAAGTAAATTTTCAATAGAAATTATCCTGGATCTTACGCCTTCTGCTAAATAAATTTTGATTTATGTGTAATCACTAAATTTTCTTCCAAACGAGTCATAAATTAGTATTCTGCTCGGAAATACTCTGGATCTAATATTCTGTAGGGCAATCCAGAATTGCAACTGCAGACACATTCATAAAATATTCACGTTTTTGTGGACTTCAAATGCGATCGATTGTCGCGTAAAAGCACAAATCAGCAAAACTATGGATAAAGCGAAGCTCATTTAATTAAAAGAGTGTCAATTTCGACGAAATATTTAAGACAAGTCTCGTTTCCAGCCAAACTTTACGCGAACATCGTCTAAACTTGATTAAACCAGGAGGCGAGCGAGACAGCAGTGCACGAAAACAAAAGGTCCTTTTACGAAGTGCAGTTGCGCAAGCCAGATTTGATCTCGCCACGATTAGATCTGACCCGATCAACTTTTCTAAACGAACAAACCTAATTCTCGATTCACGAGCAGCACTTATGGATACGCATCTCCCTCTCTCTCTCTCTCAATCTCTATCAAAGCTGAAATACACAACAACCACACTAACACAACTATAGTTGAGTTTCCATTGCGACGAAGCGATGCAAGAGAGAGAGAGAGAGAGAGAGAGAGAGAGAGATAGAGAGAGAGAGGCGGGGGTGGGGGGTACAGTTCCACCAGCTCGGAGATGGCACGTTAGGATAAAAGCGCACGAGGCTATCCGGATCAGAGCGAGGGAAAGGAGTAGGCGGTGGGGCAGAGGAGCTAGTAAGAGGGAGAGAGAGAGAGAGATAGAGAGAGGGAGAGGTAGAATGCCGCTGCGGGGGTAAATCCAGTTTAGCAGGGGCTGTGCTGCAAGTTCGACGATAACCGGTGCTGCATGGAAACAGTCTCGTACAATGGCCGTGGAGCGCGAAGGTGCTCGGCTAATGGAGGGAATTCGGTGCTCGGGAGCAACTAGTCTCCCTTTCACTCTAAATTCTCCGCTATAGCTGGCTGCTCTCGCTCTATCTCTTTCTGTACAACCTACTGCACCCCTTCCCTTTTATACCCGCTCGCTATCCCTACCTCTCTCTCTCTCTCTCTCTCTCTCTCTCTCTCTCTCTCTCTCTAGCCACTGGAGCCGCGCGCGCACTCGCCGCGTTACTGTATGGGGGTCGTTCATTTTACATTGTTGGCGCCGCTGACTTTGTGCCTCGGCCACAAAAGGTCCCTTTGTGCGTTACATGAGCGGCAATAATGTCATTATCCTCTAAACCGTGTGGATGAAAGGCCGCCGCGCGCGTCCACGTAAGAAATGGCGCCTCGAGAATCGCTTGATTAATCGCGGATTCTTAAAACGATGCGGCCTGCTGCCTTCCTCCATCCTTTGTGTCTCGTTCCTTTTTACTTGTTTACCCACGCTTGCACTTACATGCTTGTTCCCCCTTTTCCTTTTTCCATTTAATAACCACAACGTCACAACTTCGAACAATATGTTATATTCAATAACGGCTTTCTTTTCTACATCGATGCACTCGCGAAGCAATCTGGTTGATTCATGGAATGATATTATTGAAAATATGGATGGTCCGATGTAAACATCGTGTATAATGTCGCGATGAACATAAAAACAGGCGTTCATTGTTCTGATAAAGTGTTATAACTTTGTAAAGGGCATCGGATGCACAAAGTGATTATATGTTTAAATTGGCGAAAAATAAGCGGAAAACTCATGAATCCTCTCGAGTGGAAATTTATTCCGTAACTAGCTAGGAACTTAATGATCTGAGAACTTTCCAGCCAATTACCCAAAGATAGGAAGATTAATTTTTATGAGAGCTTATAGTGAATTGTGAGGCTCATTTATTTTTCGAAGCTTTACAATGTGCGCCGGGAATTCTTCTTCCCTACATATGTACGATAGGCTAAAATTCAAATTAATTACGCGCTCATCGTTATAATTTCGAAACCAATTTGACAATGTTCAAATGCCACAATTTTCTCCATTGCATTCGAATTATCTATATGTATATAATTTACTAGCTGTATGTCATAATTGCAGCCTTTAATTACAGTTTTTACACTTCCAATTTAACATCGGCGAAAAGCTAGATCAAATTGAAAACATCGAGGCAGGACATTGCATCGGTCGTAGGCATCATGCAAAACAAATTCATCCGAAACGCCATGTCGGCATATACATATATATATATATATAATTCAAATGCGCGACAGCGAAGGTTAAAGTCGGCATTGAATGTATCGCATCTGGCAGTTGGCGGGCGTCGCGCGCAAGACGTCAAGTCGCGCTGCTAGCGGCACTACAATCGGAATTAATGCAAATTCAGTCTCCAGTCGCTCAGCGATATCTCTGGTATAGCTATCCGGCGAAAGCGGCGGGTCGCGCGGGCCACCGTCGAGTACGGAGTTCAGCTACACGCTCCCGCGTGCGTTATTTATATACGAGCCCGAAACCGAGCTCTAACGTATATACGAGGATCGCTTAAGCGCTGGTAGAGCAAATCTGCCCTCCTCATCCTCTCTCCGCGCTTCTACCACTGCGATCCGACGGAGCGCGTTCCACCTTTCCGACTATAGCCTAACCCGCAGTGCGGAGAGAAGGAGGACGGGACGCGATACATGTATACGTGGAAAGGTCCACCCCCTTCGTGCACCCACGTGCACCGTTAAACTGGCTCTGAACTCTCGCGGCCAAAAGAGGATACAGCGACTGCTGCTGCTTCTGCTGGGGAAATTCTGATTGTGCCGCAATTAAATGAAGCGGATCGTTAACTCGCGCGTGGCCCCGCGCGCTCAAGGCGCCACGACGAATTGTTTTAACTCCTGGAGTGGCTTCCAGCTTTTACGCGACCTATATATATCTACCTTCTCTATCTGTCTGTCTACTCGCTTGCCTCTATACCGGTGTCTCTCTCTCTCTCTCTCTCTCTCTCTCTCTCTCTTTCTCTCTTTTAACTCGCTTTAAGATGCACGTGGAGCTTTGCTTTACCCGCGAGTCGAAAGCACGTCAGAGGTGAAAATTGATTTTTCATTTTTTGACTGCACGTTAAGTATATGTATATATATATATATACTCCTCGGCAAATTACGATACTTCTGCGGCCTAGGTAATTGAGATGATAATCGAGCTACGTGCGAATAGTCTCTTTTCATTCGATTTCAGTTTCTGACAGTTCACTAATTTACGTATAGGGTATATTTCGGTGCGGGATGATAATAAATCGGCCATTTATGTCGCTGGGAACACAGTGGTGTTGTTTCCCTAAGTTATATGTATATATATGCCGCACTCTGGACTTGTTACAAGTTTCGGAGGTATCAATTGTTAAATCATCCAATCTACAGCGACCTTAATCGTTAGCCGATATCTTCTACATTGAATCAGATTATTTAGTGAGCTGCAGCCTGCAGGTGTTCACCTATTTAGTTAAATTGCACGAACATCTTGGAAATGACCCGCCGGCTTCTCCTAATTCACCATTGGGCTTCGCTACCATCTACATATATACACTTCAAAGCTATCTCAAAATAGATGTACAACCCAGTGCTGAGCTGCAATTTTAAAGTATCGCTTCAATTGTCGAGGGGAGAAGTAATTTATTCGGACTAAGCTGTAGTTGTGTGTCTCACCTAATAGTAAAAGATACTAAGGTGATAAAATAAACACTGTGCAAAGTCTTATTTTTGTTAAATTTTAATGTTGCAGAATATGGAATATATTACGTTATCTGCTCGGCCTAGTTAAGCGCAAAGTCCGGCAAAACTGAAGCGTCCGGATATTTGACATAAATCAATTTCTACTGGATTGGCTGCGAAAGCATTCATCGTGAATTCAGGAGATCTCGGATTCAATTTCCCGCCAAAGAAGGTATAACGCTTAAACTTTCAAACTTATGTTAAAACTCTCGACATTGAAGTTCCTAAAAGTAAATATTATCTGGCATTAACGCGCGCGTATATCTTCTTTATTAATTGGTTAAATCGTTTAGAAATTTCATTCCAAGATATTACGCACGATATTTATCAAGGAAAAAAATGTTGTTAATGCGAAATGCTCAAAATTAAATCAAGATAAAGTGCAGAGATCGTCAATCAAACGCACAAGTGCGCGATCGCAACGCATTACCGCATCGTAAGTAGGAGATCAATTCCGACTTGTCCTAGTCATGCACCAGTCGCGCACAAGCAAAACGCGCTCTCGCGCGTAGCTCATAAACCCATCAAATCAGCGCTGCCTACGTTCCAACAAAGATTCCATCATCATCCACATCCCTTCGATCATCTCCAGCTCCCCTTCCTTTTTCGTCATGTCCCTAATAACGATCGTACACAGGCGCGACTCTTATCCATCTTACCCACCTAATATTTGGCTAAAGGTTCCTGCATCGCACTCCCCTTTACACGCGCACATTCCGCGTGCCTAATATATCCATCCACTGTGTCCCCGAAGCAGCGGCGTATCCGTAACGTTGACACGCGAGCTCGTTGGTTAATGGATGCGAGCTTCCTCTAGCGAGGGAGGGAGAGGCTGAGTGAGCGCAAGGCCTTCCTGTGTGTCTGCAGTTCTGTATGCAGAGAGAGAGAGAGAGAGAGAGAGAGAGAGAGAGGTATGCGTCGGTATCTCGGAACGCTTAGCTCTTCTCTCTGTAGTCCGGGCCATTGGCTGTACCGCTTTAGGCCATCATCCGGGCGCGCGCAAACCTCGTGTAGAGCTGCGCCGCACCAGATATAGCCCATATTGGGCCGTCTATTCCCTCTGCTCCGCTATGCTACGTGTATGTCGAGACAAGCGTGCGTACAACCGAGACTGTACAGGGCACAGAAAGAGAAATACAGGGCCGAGAAATACAGGATCCTCGATGCGCACGCGTGTAAATTAGGGCGAGTGCCTGGTGTCTATTTGGCGCAGTGCGAGTACGAGGAAAAGAGGTGACGCGATCGAGTGACGAAGCGTGGAACTATTTGTCAGGGTTTACGCTAGAAAGATTCGCTGTGGCAGTAGTGCTGGTAGTGCGATAAAAGACGATAAGTATGCTTCCTGCATTTCTACCATCTCTTAGTTTCCGTTTTCTTACCCAATTTCGATCTTCTGGTATGCACGGGATGGAAATAGAGTAATGAGATGATATAAAGTTATTCCACAACTTGTCTGCTACCACTGAAATGTAGAATGATTAAAGCCATTACCATATTAATTCTTCCTTATTATTTCCAAGGAGCGTGATCAACTTACGCTTTGCACATGGGCGTTACATTTAGCCACGATCTCCAAGTTTGGTGCAGAACAAGATAAAGACAGTTGCAAGTATAATTATGAGCGGCTTCTAATCTAAAGTGCAAGTGCATCTCTGATAAAGCGCCAGAATGCTACTAATATCATTAACTACTGACTATATTCGCTGCACATTCAAAATCAAAATAAAATTGCATCAAGAGTAGGTCAAAGATACTATTGATTATTAGTAACTGATGATTTTTTATTTATCAAAGCTATATTTACTTACATTATTTTAAAACATTTCTCAATGTTGATTTTGATTCCGTAGTGCAGTTTTAAGTCTGTAAATAAAATATGTTACTAATTGACATAAGCGTATAAATGTAAATAAAAATATTTGGATCGATTCGTAAGCTATTTCCAAATGTAATGAACTTTCTGTCAAAGGAATGAAGACTTATTGCATTTCCAATATAAACATCTATTTCGAACTGTAGTATAACATTTTATCACGGTATATTACTCGCCTATACGAAGGCATTAATTTAAGCAAATAATTATCTTATATCGAACCAGATCTATAATTAAATTTTTTGTTAGCATCCTTTTAATAGATTATCTATATAGCAGATAAGTTCTGGTTAAACTGTTGCTTGGAAATTACCTTTAACGCAGTCATTTTGTACGGCAAATAAGGAATTTAGATCTAATGCGGGACATCTACATCACGTAAAGTCTTATCATGCATTGTGCACTACGAAATCTTGCGCATAATCCTGCGTACTATCATGTTTTCAAGTGTAAACATTAAGTAAAATTACTGCTATGAATTTGCAGGAACAGTTTGTTGGATAATATATTTTTATAAGCATATGTTTACAGAACAAGTGTGAATTTTGGCTTCACCTAGTGCAACGTAAGTTGGAGTGCTCACTAATAGAGTTGACCTTAATTCACGATATTCTGAATATCACATCCCTTGCTAACTTTAATTTTTCGTGCAATTCGAGCGATACTAAAAATATCCTAATATTCGTCGCATCTCGATCGCAATTAATTTACACGGAATTTACAAAAGAATATCAATTTAGCGATTCAATTAATTTGTTTGGTGCAGCTGTTGGGCTTGCAGGAATAGAGACGGTGCGGAGCAGATGTAAAGAGATGAAGCGGAAGTAAAGGAGATTGCCAGGGTCGAGACGAGCGGAGTGAGAAAACGTCAAGAGTGGGCGAGACACGCGCGAGGTGTTGTAGCTCGCTTGACTCTGCACTGGGATGACGAGGACGAGGATATCCGCTGCACAGGACCTTGGGACAGGGACAGAGTCAAAGACAAGAGTTGCTCGCCGCGTTACATTGGCTTCTCTCTCTCTCTCTCTCTCTCTCTCTCTCAGCCTTCGCTCTAGCCAAATTGCAAGTCACGGGGCGTTTGTTCTTAAGCTCGACGTTGCACCTACACACGAGATTGCAGAGTACACTCTCCTTTGTGACACACACATGTATAGGTGAAAATTCGTACGCGAGTTTGGGTTAGAAACAATGGATAGTTAGAAGAGTGTGCACGCGACGTTCATTTTTCACGAGCTTCGGAATTTTATTACTTTTTATTTCGCTTTCTGAATTTCTCTCTGCTTGGGCGGGTATGATTTCGAAATTAATTGCATCGCGGGGATTATTAATCGAGCGATTGTTTTCTTTTCCCTTGTACTTTTTTCCCCGGCGTTCAGTCGAGTTCGGTCCAGGAATTTATCGCATTTCGACGATGGGAGATAATATTCATTAGGTATAGGGTGGGAGTCTGTAACGCTTACGCAGAATCAATTATTTTTTTAAATTGATCGCTCTGTCTGTGTTTTCATCGAATCGAATTGAAAAGCGTTTATACAAATACAATTAGAATTTTAATGCTTAAATGTTCATTTTCACTAGGCTAAATTCATTATTCCGACAACTCGTGAAATAATTTCACGGACGAAATTGGTGGTGAGTTACTTAAGTACTTACATTTATCTAAAACTTAATTTAATTTTAAATAAGAACAAAATAGGGAAGGTTAGGAGAGTTAAGATGGATACTTAGAAGTAGAGGAAAGTTTAAGATAGTTTAAAGTCTTTCTTTAATTTAAACTTGTTTCTCCATCACTGTGGGATTTTTGGTAATGAACTGGACAGCCGTTTTATAATTAGTATTAGGTTTATTTTGGGGAGTTCGCTAATTTATTTATTACTTTCTTTCTTTTCCTTGTGTAAATCATGTTTCGATCGAGAACATTACTAATATTTACAATTATACAAATAAAGTACGGTACTAATTATTACGCTCAGTAGTTAGCGAACATGAAGCATGGTACGTAAATAAAATTATGATTACTATAAAGTATTATGAACACGAGCCATAAATCGAGCTATAAATGTAGCCGTTAATAAATATAGCTTAAAATTATTACGTACATTAAAGGGCATTGTTAGACACGATGATTATATTTTCTGCTTTTATTCACAGTCCGCGAATTCGATACTCATTGAATTTTCGGGACTTGGAAAGCAAACATTAATATTAATCCGCTGGAATATTGCTCAAATGAATGACTTGTGAAGAATTGCATAAAGATAAAATTGTTGTGTAAAATGTTATTTGCTCTCATCAATTTATTTATAGCGCTTAATTCGCGCAGTATTTCATATACTTATAGTCTACTAAAAAAAACAGACGAACCATTATCATAAATCATTCAAGACTCGTGAAGTAATCGTGTGCAAAATGAATAATGACGCTGATATACTCATAATTTAGTTTTGGTGCAAAACGTGAGCTGCCTATATAACATTTTCCGAAACGCTCAAGAACTTTAAATTTGAGGAAATTTTAATCCTTTGGAGCCAGCCAATCGATAAGTCAAGGAAATTCTTTCTCTACATTGGCCAGATAACCGGGAGCAATAAATTTCAGTTGATATCAGTGGATATGCACTTAATTCGCTAAGACATACGTTCTCTCGAGCTTTATCATCGATTTAAGTATCCTCGACATCGTTCTCTTAACGGGTCGTTTAAAAATGGTGCGAATTCACTGCCGAATAGGCGAAATCGATATAAGGATTCCATATTGATTCCGTCTGCTCATCGCCGATACGCAATCTCTCGAGCATTAAAAGAAATAAATTATCCGCCCTTACCTATATATATATATGTGAGCGCATAAAAGAAAACCAGCTGCCGTCGGTGTGCAGGCGAAACAGCGAGGAGAATGGAAATTTAACTGGATCGCTAAAAGCGCCACGGAACTCAAAGAAATTTCGGAAAAGCTCCCCGCGCAGTAAAGGAAAGTCAATTCTCGTAAACGTTCTCGCGCTTTATCTAAAAAAAAGGAAGGAGGCCACGAGTCTCCTCTAAAGCCACGTTTAAGCCCGAGCGCACAGCTGTTGCATTTCGCAGTGTCATTTAAGCGGACGCGTACACACCGTACATATATATGCGCGAATATACAAAAAGTTGCATTCTCCGCGTTAGCTTTAGCCGCCACTACACGTACATATAGATATGGAGCCCTGCACAGACACACACAGGTACACACACACACGCACACACACACATACACACACACACACATGCATGATCTATCAGGGAAATGGCAAACTGCCTCGAGATGCGACGCTTCGAAATGTCAACGTTCACCAAGTTCCAATCCCTGGATCGCTCGAATCCCGGATTATCAGACTCCGTTTTCTCGCTCGCTCGCCAAGCATTGTTTTGCGACTGAGTTAGAGCAAGATAGTGAGAGAGAGAGAGAGAGAGAGAGAGAGGGAGAGAGAGCGCGAGAGCAAAAAAATAGGAACTCGTCGTTCCTGTCGATATACGATAAATCTTCTATGGCTCCCTCAGAATCGATGCGGCTCTCGTTTCTCCCCTCTCCCTGCACATGTAACCTATACATGTATATATATACATTTCTTTTTCTCCGTTTTGATGCGTCACGTTTCGTTCTTCCCGCTTCTCTCTCTCTCTCTCACACACACTCACATATATGTATATACACATACACATCGCGGAGACAAGTCCGTAATTGAAACACTTCTTTTCAGGGGTGTTCTCGATATACGCTCGCCTACGGACAATGAGCGAAGCGTATCTTTCACGCGCGCCTCTATCTCTCTCTCCCTCACTCGTTTTCGCTCTTTATTATTCCTCTTTGTACGAACGGCGCGTGAAACAAATGTTCCCGTTCTGCAGGTTTTTCGTATACCTCGGGGCCCCGCCTTTATTCTCGTTTAATTGTTATTACACGCGCGACCCAGATGCGAAAACGTCCTTTTAATCGAGTCAAATCCCAGATTGTTTTCTATCTGTTAATCGAAAATGTGTATATATGTGTCGCGTTGCGGGATGGCCACATATAACGAGTGCAGCCGATGGAACGGTGATGATGAAGTGAGATAAAGGATATCCTGGTGACGAGTGGAGCTCTTTACAGTGTAGTGTATACGTATTGTGATCAATAAAAATGTAAAAATCAGATTTTGGTGTAAGTGGTTTTTCAAAAAGTTGCATCTTTATGGCTCTTGATATTTATCGCCTGTCGATAGCCAAATGAAATGCCATCAATTTGGCCATTGCTTTCTACTCTTTTTTTACTCCGGCGTGCACTGAATGAAACTGGATAAATAGAGTGATATGTTCGTATTTTGAATTTGAAAATGACCGTCAAACTTACGGTAATAGTAGTAAAAATATAAGTGTCTTTCGATGAGTCGACGATAGTGCGAATAAGGCCGTAAATAAATAGTTTGATTAATCGAATCATAAATTATATGACACTAATTATTTAAAAGTTTTTTTTAAAGTCTATAGATTAATTCTTCACATTAGCCAATTAATTGAAATTCTACGATCGAGTTTTCAATAGAATTTAAAACATATTGGTAAAAGAAAATAATATTTGATGAAATGGTTTCAACCTAATATATTATATATTAAAAATTAATTCAGTCGTAAGCGCGTATCAATATTTTACATTCTGAATAATGAAGTAAAAGTTAATTGACATAAATTTTCCTTGAGCTTCTTTTATCAATGTTACGATTTTACATAAATTAATCATGTTTTTTTAATGTGAATTGACTATGTTTGTAGAACTTTATAAAGTTTATTCTTTGTACAGTCACTATATAAACAATCCAAATATCATTTCTTAATATTCCAGCTTTTAACTATATATGAAAAAAAATTGAAAATTGTTTATTTTACCATCCTATGAACGGTACTAGTAATAAATTCATAACACATAAGTAATTTTCTTATACAAGTTTCATAGAAATCGATTGTTCGTACTACAGCTTCTGAAATTTAAGTAGACATGTATATATATACGGTATGTGTGCGTCCACATATTCTATGTTTCGAATGCATAAATCGCTGTAAAAATTTAATGAAATCATGAAAATTAATTTTTAATAATTCCACTATAGCGTCTATAAATACCTAGCCTTGATAAAAAGTGGTATGATATATTTTTTAAAATAACGTACGTTACACAGGTACAGGTTATCATCCACCACGTTAAGCTCAGCTAGATTCGATAAAACAGCACTGCATCTGTACTATATCAATCGATCCATAGACAAACTCTCTATCCCCGCCATAACGTCGCAACGACTAAATTAGTGCATCACGACTTCAATCTTCGGCAACGCTATCGGTATGCACAGAGATAGATAGATAGATATTCATTTATTCGTATAAGTATACAAAAATGATATAATATTCGAGTATAACAATACATTTCAAATAATAAACTTTTACGATAATACGGTTCATCAGTCTTATCGGAAATTGCATTCAGTCTTTCTATGATATCACAGGCATAATAACTTGAACAGTCTCAAAATCAGTCTTGAAATATGTCTCGAACCCTAAAAGTAATATCACAGAGCGTCTTATATTAAAAATACAAATAAACAAAATTACAAAAGCAGTCAATATCTATCTTACAAACATTTAAAAATAAAAAGAAACATTTAATCAATCCAGTCATTCAATACACACAATACACACTCCAATAAATACTCTCACACTTTTAAAAACATTGTATAGGGGACAAAACAAAATAAGTTAACGTAAACTCATCTGCTTGCCCCTAGTGCGAG
The DNA here is from genome assembly GCA_900490025.1 of Megastigmus dorsalis. Lineage (NCBI taxonomy): Eukaryota > Metazoa > Arthropoda > Insecta > Hymenoptera > Megastigmidae > Megastigmus > Megastigmus dorsalis. The sequence goes on from UELU01138679.1 coordinate 20,223, forward strand.
GTGTAAGTCAGTATTTTTGTTTTTAATAGTCCTAAGATTATCACAGGTTTAGTCTCCGGGTGACTAGGAATCGATTTCAAGGAGATGTTTGAGGAGAGAGAGAGAGAGAGAGAGAGAGAGAGAGAGAGAGAGTCGGATATTTCGCAGCTAGAGCTCAACAGCTATATATGTGTATGTATAGGGTTAAGGCAGTACGGCGAAGATGCTGATTGCGGTGTAGCCAAGCGCTAACGAGCAGATGTTTTACGATTCCTCGTTGCGGCTCGTGCGGCTGCAATTCTCTGTCTTCGGTCCGACTCTCCTCCCACGCGTCTTCCTTCCGGTGCCGCTGATGCTCTTTGTTGCGCGCTGATCATTAAGGTCCCGGCGTTCGCATATCGAATTCAAAGTTTCAATCGAGAAGATCGAGCTTGCCGGCCTGAGTGGTCGGTCCTATTTATGTATATGTGTAGGAAAATATTTCGAGGATGACTTGAATGCCGAGATCGCATTATAAAAGAAATAAGCATTTTGAAGTTTATAAAGTGGTAATGGGAGCCGACGATTTGGGGAGAGGAAATGAGAATTTTTAAGATGCAGGCTAGTAGTGATAAAAGAAATGAATGTGCACGTCATTAATTTTTTGAGAAAAGAAATTACTCGCGAAAATTTTAGAGCTTGAATTGTATGAAAAAGTAGAAAAGCTGCGTACTTGTGTAAATTAGTTTGGACATTCAAAATGTAATTGTAATTCGACTATGTAAAGTATATCCTTAAGAACACCAAAAACTAAGAAAAAAAAATAGATGTCTAGAAACTATTTTATAAACAAATATATAGAAAAACCTTTCTGTGTTGTTACTAATTCTTATACTTATTGTAAAACCCTCGGTGCATGGCCAGATCCTTTTATACAAAGAAAAAGTTTGAAACCCATGTTGTTTAAAACATCGTAGCCGTCGAGGGTCTTCGGCTGCAAGTCTCCCCGCACCTATAGCTTTGTCTCATCATAAGCTTCTGCGGCCTGACGCGAACTGTGAGTTAAACGCCCCCTAACTCTTGCTACTAGTATCTAGTAATTAAGCGAGGCGCTGTAGTGTAAAACGGTCCTTCGTCTCTTATGCGCTATACGCGCTCCTCTACCTTTCTCGACTCTCTATATCTCTCCTTCCCTCCGATCCTTACCTTATACCTATACTCTCCCCAACTATATCCACTATATACAGTGTGGTATTTGCAGGTATAGTAACAATAAATATTATACCAAATATGACACAAATCATATGGCAATGGATAGTGACAAGTGTGAAATCCTCAAAACAAAAATAAGGAAATATATTATTTCAACAAACTATGAGGTGAAACCAGACTTACCAAAAAGCCTCGATAAGGAAGAGATCTAGCAGAATCAACAGCCGACAAATAGGACACAAGAAAGGCCATTATCAGCCTTCTATGGCAGCAATGAGTCAGTAAATCCAACAAGATCAACAAGATCGAGACCTGAAAGTGTGTCCAGTATTGCAGCGGAGAACAATTAAAAAGAAATATAAGTAATTCAGTAATGAATAATATTAATTTATCAGATTTTATTATTAAGGAAACTATATGTAATGACCTCGAATATCTCAATATTAGTATTAAAAGTAATAATGTAATTTTATATGTAAATGTAAGAAGCTTAAATGCAAATTTTGAAAAACTACAGTTTTATATTGATAATCTTGAGGCCAAACCTATTATGATTCTATGCTCGGAAACTTGGAATTGAGAATTTTCTCAATATTTCAGGATAGAAGGTTATAAATTATATTATAATAATAGTCAATTGAATAAAGCGGATGGTGTAGTTGTGTATATTACTGCATGCCTACCTCTAACGTTACAAAATTTGCGCACCTTATTTTGATGCATGTCGATATTCTTTGGTATTATAATTATTTTCTTTTATGTATCACTTTCTTCGCTACTTTCTGAATATGTTTTTATAAGTGAAAGACCAGCTCTTATATTAATATTTGTATTTGAAGTGCTGGGAGTGTCATTTGTAATATTTGGTTTTATTCTGATTCCCATCCATTTTCTCCTATCTTCTATAGTGAGACGTGGTTTCATTACTTGTGGACTCGTGGACTTTTTTGGTAGTGCTTTACCAGTTTCTAACTTGCGCACTGCTCTCATTTGCTTAAAAATTTCTATTTCACGTTCATCTTCCTCTTTTTCTCTTTGTTCTCTTTCTGTACCGCTTTCGTATTTTTCTAGTGACTTTTCTTTAGTATTTTTTGTTTTTTGTCTCGTAAACTTTTTGAGTCCTTTTATCTAAATGCTAAAGAATAATATACGTATACTTTGTGACGGGCACGCTAGTTGCGCTTAGCGCTATTATTCGCGCTATTATTCGCGTCTAACATAATATTTTAAAAGTTCGAACTCGAAACTTCGCTTGTCTAATCGCGTATATAAGTTTATTTTTCGTTACTTGCGGTTCGGTTTATACTCTCCTCACTCGGGGTAGCGCTTATGCATGGACAGCATAACGCGGCCAGAGCTAACAAGAGCTTTCTTTGTTATTGTAATACTCGTGCGTTCACGATTACCGCGCAATAGGCAATCGCTAAACACTTATTACTCTTTAGTTTTTAACCTTATCGTGTGTTTGCAATCGCCTCGTACTGGACGATTGCTAGACACTGTTTTTATTTTCTGTGATTGGTATAGGATTATTTGGTCTTATTTTATACTTTTAATTACTTTGATTTTAGTTTTAATTATAATCTTAATCCCTAGGTAAACTGCAAAGCCTCGCACTGGACTGCGCAATAGCCACGGATTGTTAGATTATTTTCAATGATTTTAATTCTTACCGCATTAGGTAGACTGTACAGCCACGCACTGGACTGTACAATCGCCACCTGCTGTAAGTACAAAATAGATTCTACTGCTTAATACTCGGGTTCACGATTGCCGCGCAATGGACAATCGCTAAATGAGTTTAAATTTCTATATTTGGTTTGAAATGATTAAAGAAACCTTCAATCTACAGCAAAAATCTGTTTATTATAGCTCAAAATAAATGGAGGCGGGAAAGCTCTTACGTGAGCCCGGAGTAGAGCTTCAAGCTTTATTAAATTTTTTTTCATGATTCTAAAATATTTTTAACCTCTTCAAAATGGCCATATTTCGACAGACTTTCAACAAATCATTGATTTTCAAAGAATCATGAAAAAAATTTTCCCGTAATATTTGAACATCGATTGCACTTTTTTGCAGGATTTTGAATTATTGTCATAGCATTTTCCTTATCAAAAAAATTCATAAGGTTGAAAATTTCCAAATTTTTTAACTTTTTTTTCGTAAAAAACGCCATATTTTTTGCAGGAGTATTTTAACAAAAAATCGGTATCACCATTCGAAAGAACAGCTCAAAAGTACGTCGGATATGATCTTTTTCAAATTTTTTCAAACCTTTTTTTAATTAAAAAAAGCCTTGAAAAAGTTATTGAAAATTCGGGGTCTTGGTCGTTAATGGGTTAAAAAGCGAAAGCTGCAGTGTCATTTTTCGAATCCTTTTATCGGTCATTCTCTTTCTCTTCCTCTCTCTCTCTCTACCTTCGACTTGTCTGCCAGCTTTAACACGCATGCGTAAACACGCGAGGAGATCCGTCTACATATACAATGCACTGGCATCGACGATACTTACACACACCGAAGGTATAAATATTGAAAATTAATGTGCCTTACGAACTTTTTCGGTCTGCGCAGGCACACACACACACATAGACGCGCGGCTTATCGCTGCATCCGTATACACTGAAAAATTTCGAGCTCTCGATCATTTACACGCAAACAGTGTGCACTTGACATGCGAGCCGTTTGATTTTGTTTTGTGTTTTTTGTCCCCTCCCTCAAGCCTGTCCACCTCCGTCATATTTTTCCCCCTTTTTCGGCTCAATTAACGCGTGCGGATCGCGCGCCGCGCGACACGGAAACACTTTTTGCCCGGCATATCGGCCGCTGCCATCGAACGAGGGGTGAGAGGTTCAACGTCGGAAGACTTGCGATAATCACAATGGGCCGCGCCCTTATATACAGCGTTAACGGCTTTTATTTTCTTAATTCCTTCGTCTTCTCTCTCTTTCTCTCTGGTTTGCGTTTTTAATGCGGTCGCGGCGGTTCATAAATTTGCCACTGCGGGTAGAGAGAACGAGAGAGAGAGAGAGAGATTGAGCAAGCGGCTTTCGAGCGATCGTTATGCTACTTCACATGGGCACGTGACTGCTAATTAATCCCTTGATACCCTTTATTTAGATGTTACCTCGATAAGTTCCATAACGATTGTTTTAGTCGCATGAAATCTATGGGCCTTTATATAATCTTTGTAACTCACTGAGCTTGGCGAGCTCGTATATTTAAAGAGTTATTGATGAGGTTTATTCCGTTAACTTCGTTGTGTGCGTTTGTCACTCTACTATTATATTCCATTTTTCTTTTATATCGATGTAAACCATGTTTCATCTGTGATAATCTCGAATGCAGATTGTAATCGGATAAAAATACAGAGTTTATGAGAGAATTCGAAAACTGTTACGTCACGATCTTAGCTGTTTTGGTTTGACTTCCTTACATCTGCAGATAATCATCTCTATTTGATTTAGAAATCAGGTTGCAAAATATTTGTATTGGCCCTTATTGCTCGTCATGGCTTCGCTTTCATCGAGGAGATATTCAAATTAAATTTTGACAAATCAATCGATCGGAATCACTTATATCTTCCACTTTCGTATAGAAAACAAACCTTATTGATTATAACGTCGAACATACCACACGCTTTCCTACACTATTGACGTTAAAATTTCAAACTTCCCTTAAATATCAGATTCCCTATACACCGAGTAAAAGCAGCACTATTCGTTGAGCAGTGAGCTGCAGTGTGTGTGTGTGTGTGTGTGTGTGTGTGTGTGTATAGTGCATCGAGGTAATCCAGGCATGAACAAAACGGTCAAGCGCAAGCAGTACTCGAGTTCTGAATTTGCCGACTCATAAAGAGCGAAATACTTGACGTGCGTTCCATCGACGCGCCTCTCAGGCTCTATCGAGTGGTCATTTTTGGCGGCTTCTAAGAGTATATATACGTATATATGTATATTATACGATACATGGATGAACGATCGGCGCCTCGCGTATTAATTGAGTTTGCCGCGCGTGACTATTTCGCCTGCATTGGCATGTATATATAGTGGCAGAAAACCGGACGACGATATAACGCGTTAGCCGAGCGATGCGTCGTTTCGTTGAGGTCCGCGCTGCACGCACTCGGTCTCGCTCTCTCTCTCTCTCTCTCTCTCTCTCTCTCTTGTCTCTTGGTGCAGTTTGTGCGCGGGATAGGAGAGCTGTTTACGCGCGAGAGGTTTCGAGTGTTACTCGCTGGTATAAATGAATTATCGCGTGGTTTGTCGTAGCGTACGACCTTTGGCGCGAGCAGAGCTATTATCGAACCAATCAGCTGGAGTTCTACGTTTATTTGCGAGACTTGTTTCGTTCATTTTTTCACATTGGGGATAGAGTTCCGTAAGACTTTGTGGATAGTTCTGGTGCTCGTTGCTATCATCGGCTTCTTCTCTCAATAATCTCTTTTGCCAAGAATGGAAGGAATATTTTGGCTTATGGAAAGTTAATTGTGATATTTACATTTAGGTATCGAAATATCCTCTATTTGAGTTTATGTTAGGCGATTTGAATAATGCTCGAGTAAAAATCGACTATCGATTATCTTAATTTATTCTCGGACAAACATTAGTTTATGTTACTTTAGCAGCTTATCTCGAGCGAAAAAACCTTGTAAACTTTTTCAAAGGAGTATAAATCAGTATAATCGCTCCCGAAATGCGTCTAATTTTACATGACCTTTAAGTATTTCTTAGAAATGTAGTAAAACATATAACTTTCCTCGCAGTGCACGTATAAAATTACGTATACCTAGATTATTATATAAACTGGATAATCGTAATATTGGTATGAAAAAGTTGTATTATTAGCCGAATAAGCAGTAAGATAACAAAATTATATATAATAGCAACAGTAAAGAAAAGTAATGACAAAAGTGGAAGTGTTAATTTTTCTTACATTTGAATTGTTCTGAATAATAGTTAAAATATATATTTTAGCCCATTTGTCTTAAACTATAGAATAAATGCCTCGAAACGTTCGTTTGGGCCACACTAGGCGGATATGTATCTCATATTATCCGTGTAAAAATGATTTCCATCTAATTCTAATATAAGCAACACTACCTCGCGATCGCATCCCAGCGTATAGGGTAGACTGGGGTATTGGGAGTCACTTAAGCTATGGCCGCTATATCCTTTTATTTACAGAAG
>UELU01138680.1:0-11631 GCA_900490025.1 Megastigmus dorsalis
CACCTCTTTGCGCTGCTCCATTCCACCTTTTGCCGCCGATACTGCCGTCCGCTATAGCCGCCCGCTGATTGGCTCATCTTCTTAACTTTTAACAATTAATAACTCGGAAACTACTTGTCGGATCGAAAAACGAGAAATATACGTTGTTCTTAGAATTTTGAGATCTATCGAATGGTATATGTCCTGTTATCCGAAATTAATCCATCCTGTATATTATGTATTTATAATGTATTATTACATTGTATTGTATTTATTCATTTTCAATATTGTAAAGGAGAGAGACTCGTAAGAACAATGTAAAACAAAACGCCCTCATACAGACAAAACATTCATATCACCTGTCGATTAGAGAAACAAATTATTTAGGTAGACATAGATATTTATTCAATGTTATAATTTAATCAGGGATTTAGTTGGCGAAAACTCAGTCAATCATTGCATTTGTTTATATTTGTATTTTCCGGTGAGGTCACCGTTACCGCGGCCTCGGGCGTGTTACGTCCCGAAACGTATATTCATTTCTACATTTCATTTCACATACCGACCTCTGTCGAAACATCTCTTTAACTGTGGCCGTCCACACATAGTAAGTGCAGCTGATTGCTCGTGATTGCTTCACGCGCTGAACTGTCGTTACTCGACGGATTCTTGACACACTTATCTTCACCACCTCCCTGGATTTTCGGCAGGAACCAAGGTATCCTGCCTGATCCAGAGACACATTAGTCAGTTCATTTTTGAGCTTCAATTAGAGACAGATCGAGCTGATTGAGCCGATCACAGTCAGAGTCCCTCGAGTAGACAGACACGTCAAGTATACGCGATCTCTCTCGGGTAGTTTTTAATAAGTGATTAACTTTTAAACTATAAAGGAGGATGCCCACGGCTGCCCCCAAGAAATATCAATATGGAACGCATGAAACTACTAAAAAGATGAAGAATGTATGTAAACTTAAAGATTCACATGCGAATTTTACCGTATACAAGTGGGGAAACGTTTTGAAAGTAATTTTTTGTACTTTTTACTATTGATTGCCGCACGAAATTTTGATTTTTCCACTTATTTCAGTAAACTTCACCCTAATTTTTTTCAATGATCCCTTCATTTCCCCAGGTTAATTTTTTTTAATTTCATATTTTGTCAAGCCATAATCAAAAACACCAGTTTTGTACATTACACTACGTTCCTTTTTTTAATACAAGTTCGTGGGCATCCTCCTTTTCAATGTAAATCAGAAACATTTAAGTGTCCGAACTGTGAATTTAATAATAATAAATACAAAACAAACTACAATATAAATCACTCAGCACTTGATAGTGAACAATGTACCATTTTAAAAACTTCTTCTCTCTTGGCTGGAGCTTTTTAATTTTGCTTCTCGCCTTTGCTTCGCCTGTGGATCGTCCCAGTGCAGATTTGGCCCGATGAGCACTAAGCTGCACTTTTTCTCGAGGCGCGCAATAATTCTCGCCGTGGATAACCTCGTGGCTCCTTTTCGGTGATGAGCGCGAGCTTGCGTATCAAGAAGGAGGCTCCGCTCTTCTACCGCTGTCTCTGCATGGTTTCTCCTTCTTCCCTTTTGGGATTTCTTCTCGCGCTTTCTCTCTCAATCTTTAGCGCGACTATTGTCACGCTTCTCTCTCTCTCTCTCTTTTTCTATCGTGCTAGGTTTCAATAACCGCGGTTCGTATATACCGCGTTCCACTTTGACACTCCGACCGTAAAGTTTGATTAATCGCACACAGGAAAAAGTACGCATCATTTTAAATTGACTTTCTTTTTGTGTGCCTAACCTAATTCTTAAACTTGTTTTTTAAATTTATTTATATTTTCAGAAAACACGTTGAAAAATAAATGGCAGTCATTGCTTAAAAAATTTAAAGCAGAAGTGGATGCAGTGTGCCTTTGTAAATCAGGTGACGGAGCCGAAAACGTGTATGAGTCGACCTGGCCGTATTACCAGTCGATGCAATTTATGCTTGATGCAGTAACGCCTCGAAAACCATCTGGAAATATTTCGGATTTTTACCAGGATCAAGATTTTTTTGAACCAGATTTTACAGACCAATTTAACATTGAGCATAAAGGTATAGATTTAAAGCCGACTGAAGATATGGTGAATAAAAAAAACAAAACCACGACGGATATGATTATGGACATGGAGAAAAAAAGATATGCTCTTGTTGAAAAAGTTTTGAATGTAGAGCAGCAAAAAGAAACCCAAAGACACCCATCGAGCTGCGAAGATGAGATTTTTTTTAAAACCTTATTACCACATATGGACAAAATTGACGCATCACAAAAGTTGCGTTGTCGGAACGACATCAACAAAATTGTCTTTAACTATGCTTAGCCGAAGGAAAATTGGCAGAGCAATGATTTGATTACGGAATGTAGATCTCCAGCTAATGTCAAGGAGACAACAGTAAAAAGAAGGAGAACAGTGCAAGATGATGACGGTAAGATAAAGTTATTTATTAAAATTATAATATTTTATTACGCTCCGTGCAAAAGGTTCGATCTATCGCACTTGTATCGAAATGTATTATTATATTATTAATGTACGTAAATTTTCAGATTGCATTATTGTCGACTGGAAAAAAAGTCATATTTCACACCCTCGACCTATCAAACAAGAAGAAAAATACCAGCCAAGTATCTTGGAGCAAACTATGTACCATCAAGGGTATTCAAAACACCTGTATTCAGGTATAATTGAGATATTTTAAGTTTTATGTTTAACTTTCTATTTTTATTTACGTTTTTCTTAATATTATTTATCTAGGATCAATACAGCCTCAGATGAATGCGATCCATGCAGCGCATAGCGGATATGGTACCGGTGCAACTATGAATGCCGAGATATTTACACAAAATGTGCAACGGTTCCAGCCGCATATAACGATTCCTCCTCAAAATTTTGCGAACCAACAATCATTTGATACATCGGATCCATTAAGACATTCTGCAAGCAACATGCAAAATGATGTTCCCAGAGCGCCTTCAAGGACCATGCAGACGTTTCACGATCTCCCAAGAGCGACTTCAAGAACTATCCAGCCTTTTAACGATCATCCCAGAGCGCCTTCAAGGACCATGCATACGTTTGACGATCTTCCCAGAGCGCCTTCAAGAACTATCCAGCCCTTTAACGACCTTCCCAGAGCACCTTCAAGGACTATGCAGACGTTTGAAGATCTTCCCAGAGCGCCTTCAAGGACCATGCAGACTTTTGTCGAGCTTCCCAGAGCGCCTTCAATAACCATGCAACCATTGCATGATCAGAGAGCGCCTAGTACAATAACTCGTCCTGTCAATTCGGCCCAGACGGATGCCGTAATTATGGACGTTGAGCAGAATATTGGACCACAAATGGAAGTTTCAAATGACGAAAGTTTACAAAATCAAAATGTTGCAATTTAAATTATTTTTACTTTTATTATCAAACTTATTATATAAAGTTCATGTTATTATTATGTTATTGTATATATTTACGAAAGAATAAAAATGTGTTTAGTCTTAAATTTTTTTCGCTTTTCATGATACTCAAGCTAAAAGGTAAAGTTAATGTGCATTTGTTAAAGCACACTTTGAAATATGCTTTTATAAGAAAAATATATTTTAATTCAATAAAATTTATGTATTATTAAATAGATGAAATTCTTCCAATTAATTAGGCTTCTAATTAATTTGATTCTTACTATCTATCTTAGCGATAAATACCTTTTTTGCTCATTATTCTAGTATAGGTCCCACTTTTCGCTTTATTCCAGTATCTTGAAGGATCAGAAGATGGGTGTGTACAAGAGGAAACACAACTATGAAATATAAATTAGATAGTTTAATGTTCTTATTATTTTCTAATACAAAATCAGTAGCGCGAGCAGCGTGTTCTTAGCTCGAAGGCTTAGAATAGTCTGTCGCTCGTCGCGTACGGCTGTCGCTATGTTCCAGCGTGAGCTTTCCCCCACTCTCTCAGTCAGTCAGCGAAGCTACACTGAAGGAGAAAGAAAACGCGCTAAATTCAAAAACTACCAACACCCTCTCTATTTGAGTGTTTTCTGTACGCGCTGTATTTTAACAATGTTTACATTTGAACCCATTTGATTGAATTTGTCGTAAGCTAACGCCTTTGTTAACATATCTGCATATTGATTATCGGTACACACATACTTAGGCTCGATTGCATCTTCTCGTACTTTTTCACATATGTACTTGTAACGGACGTCGATGTGTTTAGATCTTTGATGGAACTCGGGGTTCTTAGTAAGTTTAATGCCTCTCTGGCTGTCTATGTTTAAAATAGTCGGTCCAACACATCCATGTCCGATACTCGTTAAGAATTTACGTAACCACATTGCTTCTTTTGTTGCTTCGTTTGCCGCGATAAACTCTACTTCGGTAGTGCTGAGACTGACCGATTCTTGCCGTCTCGACGACCAAACAACGCAATTACTGCTAACCATAAAAATGTATCCGGAAGTGGATCGACGGGTCGTAAAGGTCTCCGGCATAGTCTGCGTCTGAATACCCCAAGAGTATGTCTGCGTTGTGATTATTACGAAAAAGTAGGTCGTAGGATTTTATCCCTTTTAAGTATCGCAAGATGCTTTTCACGGCACGCCAGTGCGATTCGTTGTAGTTATCGAGGTATCGACTTACTATTCCGACTGCGTATGCAATATCCGGTCGCGAGATAATTGATGCGTATAAAAGCGATCCTACGAGCTCGCGATAGGGAACGTCCGTTTTGCGCTCGTTTACCGGACCCGTTAAATTTTCATGGGGATCGGCCGGTATTTTGACTTCATATGCATCAAGCATCTCGAACCTTTTTACGATCTTGTTAATGTAAGCTTTTTGGTTTATAAATATATAATCCAATACCAAAGGTCTCTTTAAGGTTTCAATTAATTTCTTCAAAATTTGGTACTCACGGTAAAAACGGCCGTCGTCTACGTACAGGGCTAGATATACTTTGCTTCCTTCGAATGAACCCGTGTAAACGCACTTGTCGGCATCGCTTTGTACGAAGCCCAAGTTTTTAATAAACTTGTCGTATTTTTCATTCCAACACCTGCCAGCTTATTTTAAGCTGTAAATCGCCTTGTTAAGTTTCAGTGCAAGGTTATTACCGTTTACATTTAGGCCGTTAGGAATGTGCATATACATCATTTCGCTTAATTCGCTGTTTAGATATGCCGTGCTTACGTCGAATTGCAAGGAGCTTAAGCCTTCTTGCATTACTATCGAGAGTAGAGTTCGAACAGACTCAAAACGCACTACAGGAGAAAAAATCTCACTGTAGTCTACTCCCGCCTGTTGCGAGAAACCTTGCGCGCACAGTCGTGCTTTGTAGCGTTGCGCGCTCCCGGGCGTCGCGTCTTTAATTTTAAAAAACCACTTGTAGCCAATGGGCTTTCTACCTTTAGGTAACCTTACAACATCCCAAGAATGATTTTTCTCGTGCGTGCGAAGTTCCTCGTCTATCGCTTGCTTCCACAGCTGCGAATCGTCGCTACTCAACGCTTTTTCGTAACTGGACGGAGTATCGTAGGCTTCGCTACACGCTGCAATCAAATTGAAACGCTCCGGTGGACGAAGGTTTTCACGAGGGCGTAGATCGCGTCTCGGTTCATCGATTCGCACATGATCGCGAGTCAGTAAGTCATCGCGTGGCTCTGAACTTTCGTTGGGCTGGTCTGCACGATCGTCGGCCTCGCCCGCACTCTCGTTGGTATCAGGCGCGTCGGCATCAGCGTCGCACGCGTCTACGTGGTCTTTCCGCTGTAACTCGGCTTGATCGACAATTGGAAATAATGCCGCATTGTTGTTGACGTTACCGAACGAATTTTCATCGAATACAACGTTGCGCGAAACCGTAATTTGTCCCGTGCTTGCGTTGAACAGTCTGTAGTTCTGCGATTCGTTCTCGTAACCGACGAGGATTAGCTTCTCGGAGCATCTGTCCCATTTTTTTCGAATAATATCGGGAACGAGTGCATATGCGTCACAACCGAAAATACGCACGTGTGACAGGTCGGGTTTCTTTTTCGTCCAAAGCTGGTACGGAGTTTTCACATGTGACAGCCTGCAGAGAGTTTGGATTAAAATATACACGGCTGTATTTACTGCTTCGGCCCAGAGTCGACGGGGCATGTCGCGCGTTAATAACATCGTGCGCGCACTCTTGATAATCGTTCGGTTTTCGCACTCTGCCCGTCCGTTCTGTTCCGGTGTATAAGGAGCCGACGTGAATAACTTTATTCCTCTTGATTTTAAAAAATCTTTAACATTTTTGTTTGTGTATTTAGTTCCGTCATCTGAGCGTACCATTTTTACTTCCGAACCGACATGATTTTCAACGTAATTTACATGCTCTTTTAAAATCTCGAAAGTATCGCTCTTGTGCTTAATAAAGTAAACACTACGGAACGCGGACGATTCGTCCTTGAATAACACGAAAAATTTGGCACCGTCCACGGAAGGCGTCTGCATCGGTCCGCATAGGTCGGTATGAACGACTTCACCGGGCGCGACAGTGACAACTTTCTTTTTAATTTTGAAAGGCAGTTTGAACTGCTTACCGAGAGAGCAAGCTTCGCAAAAGAATTCACTTTTATCGCTAAGCGCTACGCCGTAGACCGAGTCGTTCTTGACAGCATTTTCAATGGACCTCACGTTCACGTGGCCGAGACGTGCGTGCCACAATTTTAACGATACTGTACATACATAGTTTACTTCGGGCCCTTTTGATCTAATCATCATTCTGATTAAATTGTTCGGTTGCTTAAAACCTTGCATTCTATGTTATTTATGTGTAGAAGAGGTTAGGTACGCTACTGAAAACAATTATTTAAACGAAAAACTCTATTATTTTTTTTTATTTTAAATATATCTCATATACTACATATAATTAATAATTATATATGATTTTCTATGAAATATTTTGTCAATTCAACGCGCACCTCTTTTCCTAAACCAGTAACAGTAGAGCTATTTTGCTCTGAGAACATTGGTGTAAAAATATCTTCTACAGAAGTTATACTTGATTGTATGTGGTGAGGCAGGCTTCTAGAATCCATATCAATCAGTATATTATGTAAAACACATGTACATTCCACTATTAAATCCACTGTTTCTGGAGATTTATCTATTGTAGTATAAAAAATTCGCCATTTTTGGCACATGTATCCAAAAGCATCCTCAACTACAGCTCGTGCCCGTGACAATCGTTTATTATAATTTTGTTGATTAATTGGTAGTCTTTTTCCTGGGTAAGGCTTCATTAGTTGTTCCATTAAAGGATATGCTCCATCGGCAATAAAGAAATAAGGTAGAATTATTTTTTAATTTGGAAGCTCGTCTTCATCTGGAACGTTTAATTTATTTTTCAAGAGAGCTTTGTAAAAGTGTGAGGCTTTCAAAGTACCTCCATCACTTTGGTGACCATAGCTTCCTACATCTATAAAAATAAATCGGTAATCTGCATCTGCTACTGCTTGTAACACTATTGAAAAAAATTTTTTATAATTATAAAATAAGGAGCCAGAATGAGCTGGTTTTTTTATTCTGATGTGCCGTCCATCTATTGCACCAAGGCAGTGGGGAAATTGCCATTTGTTATAGAATTGTTGAGCAATGTTTAAAAGTTTTTCCTTTGTTGGTATTCCCATATGTATAGGGTGAAAACAATTCCATATGACACTCATAGCTTCTTGTACTATTGTAGAGACAGTAGAAATACCCATTCTAAATGAAAATGCTAACTGACTATATGAGCTCCCTGTTGCAAGAAACCTATAAAATAAAATGTGTATTCTAAGTGCAGTGTCGTGGATACAATCGTTCGGGACGATAGTTTGAATAATAGATATACGACTATTAATAATGTTTACTGAAATTATTATTACCTTAATGTAAGAACTATTCGTTCTTCTGCAAGGATAGGCTGAGAATGGAAGTTACACCAATCCTTGTTTAATGTCCCTTCGGTATTCACTAATAAATAATTGAAAGTTTCCATATTCATCCTGAGATACTGCCTAAATTTGTCAACATATTTTTTTATCACAGGAAAAAGATGATGGTATTCGCCATAACAGTGTCTTCCTTTATTAATTTCATGAGTTTGAAACTTTTTTATATTGTCTAAAACTAACTCCATTGGAACTTCGTTATTTAGTAGCAACATCAAGATTGTATATGACGCCATTTTTACTGCTCTACTTAATAGCAGGGTTGAGGACCTTTAAGTATTAAATGAATATTTAAAATTAAAATATTAAAATATTCAAAATCAGAAATATTACCAGATGGTTTTCGAGTAGTTACGGCATCTAGCATAAATTGCATCGACTGGTAATATGGCCAAGTCGACTCGTATGCGCCTTCAGCTCTGTCACCTGATTTACTAGGCGCACTGCATCCACTTCTAAGATTGTATATGACGCCATTTTTACTGCTCTACTTAATAGCAGGGTTGAGGACCTTTAAGTATTAAATGAATATTTAAAATTAAAATATTAAAATATTCAAAATCAGAAATATTACCAGATGGTTTTCGAGTAGTTACTGCATCTAGCATAAATTGCATCGACTGGTAATACGGCCAGGTCGACTCATACACGTTTTCGGCTCCGTCACCTGATTTACAAAGGCGCACTGCATCCACTTCTGCTTTAAATTTTTTAAGCAATGACCGCTATTTATGTTTCAAAGTGATTTCTGAAAATATAAATAAATTTAAAAAACAAGTCCAAGAATTAGGTTAGGCACACAAAAAGAAAGTCAATTTAAAATTATGCGTACTTTTTCCTGTGTGCGATTAATCAAACTTTACGGTCGGAGTGTCAAAGTAAAACGCGGTATTTACGAACCGCGGTTATTGAAACCTAGCGCGATAGAAAGAGAGAGAGAGAGAGAGAGAGAGAGAGAGAAGCGTTACTATAGTCGCGCTAAAGATTGAGAGAGAAAGCGCGAGAAGAAATCCCAAAAGGGAAGAAGGAAAAACCATGCAGGGACAGCGGTAGAAGAGCGGAGCCTCCTTCTTGATACGCAAGCTCGCGCTCATCACCGAAAAGGAGTCACGAGGTTATCCACGGCGAGAATTATTGCACGCCTAGAGAAAAAGTGCAGGTTAGTGCTCATCGGGCCAAATCTGCACTGGGACGATCCACAGGCGAAGCGAAGGCAAGAAGCAAAATTTAAAAGCTCCAGCCAAGAGAGAAGAAGAACACGCACGAGACGACGACTCGACAAATTCAAAGTCGCAGACGGGAGAAAGTCGTTATTACGCGTCATCGTTCGCTGCGCGAAAGCACGCGCGAGATACCCGATGCTTCCTCACTCGCATTCGCGAGAATCGAATGATTGATCCCACGATCATTTATATACATATATATCTTGTCAGTGATAAAGACGCGCAACGGCGCGTCGTCGAGATCAATCAGCGCGCGAGAGCCAACCGCGTGATCTGAATTTATTACCACGACATTATAAGAAAATTAAATATATTATGAAAAGAATTTGAACATAGAATATAATCTATTTTTTTAAGAAGATATCAAACAATTTATTCATCGCAATTAATCATATCGCTTCAAAAACTATAGCAGGGTTGAGAACCTTTAACTTTTAAACGAATAAAAAAAATAAAACTCACAGACTAAGAGCTTCACGAGTCACAAAAATATTTTAAATATTACAATATATACTCACTTGCAATTTTTAAATTTGTAGAAATAGTATTCCACTCCTTTCTTCGTTTGTAGGAGTTTTTGCAAGAGTCAACTCTAAAAAAAAGGCAGACGCGAGAAAGAGGTTATCCTTCATTCCCAATCGAACGCTATCGCGCATGAAGGTAGGCGCTCTATACCCTCGTGAATGAAGGTAGCCCTGCTCTCCCTTCGTGAATGAAGGTAGGTCTACTCTCCCCGCGTGCTTGAAGGTAGCCCCGCATGTACCCTCATGCATGTACGTGCATGAGTGTAGCTATTGGTGCCCGTTCGGAGTTCTCGCTCGTAAAGGCAGTCCCGGTCTCGCCTCGAGCGCAAATGTGTCGGTGCATACATTTAGTATGGAGCACACACGTGCATACATATGGTGTCTCTCCGCGTGCGACTGTAACGTTAATCGCTCTTTACAACAGTAGTTTAAATAAATATTTTTGCGTTTGATATCACTAGCGCGCATTTTCTGTGCGCATATATTCAAAGGAGGTTAATCATACCAGCCTCGAATAAAATTGCTAGGGCAACGTATGAAACTTGCATTATCGTTTAGGGTATGAAAAAACGTTTAAATAAAAAAAAATTAGCACCCATACTTGAGGGGGAATAGTTTAAAAAAAAATCGTGTTGATTATTCCCTATAGGCTTAATACATATAAGTAGAAATAGACACCAGAACTTATCATTTAATTAAGTAGGTGAAAGAAGCTGGATACACTCTCAAGTCTGTGAGTGTCGCTAACAACACACTCAATGCAGTGCAGAGAATGACTTTTTTGACGTATATACAAGTTTTCTTATATGTTTAAGGAAAATCCACGAACATTTTGGTGCATCTCAGGGCAATTCATAGTGCACGTTTTGCGTACGAAAATTAAAATTTTCCAGCTATTGCCGAGCACGTCTCGTACAGCGTAATTTGCTTGCTCGTACGACTCAACTGTATATATCATAATTATTGTTACTATTTTTAGCGGAACTTAATACATTTACATTAAAGTTTAAAGATCCTTTATAAACGTGTTACTGTGAAAGCACCTTAAAATTACAGCATGGATTCCGTGTGGAATCCACACGGATTCTGCCTACAAATCCACGAAAAATATGGTAATGTTTAAAAGTACACCCTAGATGACATAAAATCCATACTTATTCGATGTAAAATCCATACGGAATCCATGTGGAATCTACACTTATATTTAACCTATACTTAATAGAATCGCATTTTGTATTATATTATATACCGCATAACGCTTCACAAATTAATCGCAATTAAATTAAACGCTTAAAAAAATTTTCCCCGACTGGGATTCGAACCGGCGTCCTCGAGGTACTACGCATGTACCTTAACCACTCCGCTAATATCGCACGCATTTATAATTTTGATTTTGTCCCTAAAGTATATATTTAATTAAGCTTTATAAAGTATGATTATTCTCAAAATTAATTTTCGATTGTTGTATAATAATTTAAATATTAAAATATTAGAGATTTTTCATTTATGAAAAAGAAACATTCTAAGATTTATTATAGATATTGATGTATATTAGAAATTTTTATCTTATTATCTATTATAGATGTAACTATATGGAATATATAATGATCATAAAAAATAATTTTTTATAATAATTCAGTTACTTATGCTTTTAACTTTTTTATTTATCTTATTGATTATTTAAATAAAAAATTTATATTTAAATCATTTGTTAAAAGGTGCCGTTTGGAGTAACATAGAGAGTCGTTGTAATAGGTTTTTCAAAATTATTTTGTTTCGAATTGTTAAAATAATTATGGTTTAAACAATTAATTGAAATAAACTAAAGAAAAAAAGGAAATCTAATATTTTACTTATGCAATAATTTAATACCGAGATTTGGCTTGTTTGCCGTAGTACTAAAT